>NW_022983919.1:0-202759 GCF_010724455.1 Aspergillus lentulus | reverse complement strand
ATCTAACCATGGTTAGTTAGTATAGGCCTAGCTAGGCCTACCTAGGCCTAGTGGCGGATTTTATGGTGAAACTTAAACTAAATTAGAACAGATCAGGTCTGGTTCTGATTTCTAAGATTTAGACTTGAAATTACAGCAGTTCAGTTCCAACTAGTTTTGAACTCGCCTGAACTCAGACTGAATGCAACTCTAGTTAGTAAACAGTATAATAATTACTAGTAAGCTACCCTCACACTTACTGCCACTTTACCTAATAAAATTAAATAGCCTATATAACTAATAGTATTCCTGAAAATACCTATATCAAGATTTTATGTTCCACAGGGTTCTGGATATGTAAATCATATACAAAGGCTGATAGTGCTCCTCAAATTGGATTTCTTCCTGCAGACATAATCAGGGAGAAATATACTAAGCAGATATAAATCTAATTAACGCAGTACTCAGAAGGACTAGAAATCAGAATGATACCTATACCATCATTTTGTTGTTGGTTTTTGGAAGAAAGGTGGGGGGGTGTTGGACTGTTGGTAAGAGGAGGAGGAACCCTGAAGCTCAACAGAATGCACATCTAGGTTTTTTGCTAACTGCATTTCACTTGGCAAGGGTAGGCAGAGGTCGACGACTTTCCAATGTCATGTTACTCCATTAGATTACTCACCAATGATATTGACTTACCACCTCTATTGACTGATTACATATCTGCTAAAAAAAAGAACACTATACTCATGGATGTAGATCTCCATTTTTAGATAGCATTAGCCATTAAATGCAGCCTAGTCTATTAAAGTCTTAGTTGCAACAAAATAAGACATAGGGCTACTTCCAGAGTGAGGGGTTGAAAATGATATTGCAAAGAAATTATAAGAAGCTTCATAAAACTATAAAAATAGTTAAAGCACTAGCGACTGTATTAGTAGCTAAGGTAATACCACAAAGTGATATGCATTCTTCAGGCACAAGTTGTATCATTAATTGGAAGTATGCAATCGAAAGAACCCAAGTAACTCTGATAGATAATTTGGAGTTGCATACTCGATTGCAAAACTGTTGCAAATTTTCACTCTGACATTCAGCAAAACCCGATAAGCCGCTTTCGGAAGTCATTCCAGGAGGCTCACAGGTACCAGTTGCTGTAAACTAAGTTGTAAGTTGCTATTTCTTGAGTCAGAATTTGTACATACCTTATAACCATGAATACATAGGACAAGCGCGCCCTAGTCAATAAGGATCCTTCCAGAGGATCGCGATCAATCATGAGTGTGACACTGACAAAGAGACCGAATAATCACCTTGTCCAATACAGGTAAAAGGTGCAAGCAGCTGATTCCCCGCTACCTTGATATGAATTGTAGACAGGACAGGAAGGCGACAATAATCGCCCTACCTCAGCAGACTGATTATGGCAGTCGTGAGAAGCCAAATTGATGAAGCCATTAAATGGGTTACATCAATGGCGGGTCAAATCCTTTCTGATGACGGCGGTATTTCGTAGCCGGAAACTTCTTGATATATGTAAACAAATTGACCCCATTTCTAAAGCTACGGACACGCCACTTATAGGAGTCTTGGTTCAGCTTCCATAAGTGATCCACTCGTTGCTAACATGGGTTAATTTTGATAGATACCATTTCTAAAGATTAACGTACTTTAGCTTCCCGGTGAAGATATTTCATCCTACGATTGCACTCATCTGATCAATCTAGTAAGTTCATTCTTATATACTGTAAAAAGAAGAAAACAAAAAAGGATAAATGAAAATGAAAAAGAAGAAGAAAAAGCATATACTGACACACTTTTAGTCCAGGCATTAGCTGTTGAAGTGACAGGATTATGTGCTTAAGACCTCACTTAAAGGGTGAATCCCAGCAAGAACAGGGGTTGAACTTTTGTGTTGCTCTCTGAAAGAATGTCTCTAAGCTACCCTCATCTCAGCCATAGGTAGCCATCAAATGGATCACTCTCAAGCCCTGAATTCGTCATACCATGGTAGAGAAATGATAAGACCATCATGCATGTCCGTCAATATGTAGCTTGATCAGGATGCCCAAAAATTTCATGCCAGGAGTCAGTTTCATCCTCCAGCTAGATCTAATAGTGAAACTCCTCAGCCCCAGGGACAGTTAGATATACCATCTTAATTCTTATAACTTTAGGACCTACAATTCCCTTCAGGATTAGCTCCTCAATAGTTTGATAGTTTGAGCCGCCATATGGGTTGGATTGCTCTGGAGGAGGTGGTGATAGCACAGTGACTAATCCTTTGCCCGCATTCTAAGCGGAATGTGGATTGAATCATGGGCTGCTTTCCGGTGGATCCCATTCCATCATGAAATAGAGGTTATTTAGGGGAGGGGAAAGGACGGGTGGAAATCTAAAACTTCTGTACAATCTAGATCTACATTAGTGGAGATCTTTGGTCTGGGAATACGTCTTATGACAAGCTCTTTGCTGCTGTTGTTTTGAAAAAATTATTTTACATGCAGATCATGCTGGGTCATTACAGAAGAAGTCATTCATTGGTCTAAAAATCCTCCCAGAATGCGCTCTTACTGTACTCTACGCCAACCCTTATTATATGTATCAGTGCACCACAACAACATTATATATTGCAAATAAGGAAAATGTAGTTAAGGTTTCAGATGTGGGTGTTGCTGAAGTCTGACTAACTTAGAGCTCTTGGCTGCATTTTGCACCCATTAATAGCCTTTGTACCATCTTGTTCATTTGAAGGTGAGAGTAAAAAAAGTGTGTAATAATAATGACTGTAGGGATGGCACTCTTTGTTAGGGTTGAGGTCATTGCATCTAATGAACCATGGTACCGATGATCTGACGGCAACCACAGATCTAGCCCAGTCTACTTAACCTTCTGATTTCGCGTGAGATGCCAAGAGGATCATATGGACAACCTGCTTGATCCCTCGATCCATGGTCGGCGTCGTTTATGGAAATTTGATTAGGACTTTGATCGTACCTCATCATCTCCAATCAACTAATCTCGTTGATAACTGGGCAATGAAAACATCTTTGGTAAATGCTTTTATGGCAGTTAGACTTAAGGCAAATCTAAGAATTCCGTCTCCGAGAGTTGGACTGACCCCCCTAACTATCCCTATGAATCATTATGCGGCCCTAGAAACCAAGAAAATGGAATCGCAATCCTGGTTTATTATCCATGGTAATGTTCAAGCATAGGCCTGATTTAAATTCACTAGCTTTTTATGGCAAAAGTCCTTGTTTCCCCACAGCTCGTGGAGGCCATGACGCTCCATCCGCAGAAGGAAAGGTCCAGCCAGACCCAAGGTTCAAGTATTGACTTTTTAACTATAACAACTTTTAGTAAATGATAGCTCGAATCGCCATGGCTGCTGGCATCTCCCTTAGCCGCTGATGATACTCTTCCTTTTAGATTGCATTCATTCCAATCATGGCACCCAAAAGAGCCCCTCGTCAGTATCTATTGCCACTAACTCCAGGATTGGGTAAGTTGTGAGCCTGCCCTTGTAGCCATTCCTCAGGCAGCCCGACTTCCTCCTCAGAATCGAACACTAATAATCCTATTTGCCATGCTATTGACGTCTAAAACCAACTTGTCTATTTATTCTAGACCATTGTAACACCACCTGTCATGCCACTCAAATCCAAGATTAACATGTCCATCTTGTCTAGACCTTTTGGGGAGGAGTATTCATGCTATGCCACTACGTCAATATGAGGCAAAGCGACGTGACGTCCTTGAGTCTTGAAGTCTACTTAAGCAGGCAATATGACCTTCGAATCGCACTGAGGTAAGTCTTTCAAGAATTCTCATCTAAGGTTCTCGTCGTACTGATCTCACTGCGAAAACAAAATGCAAATCAAAACTATCCTTGCAGTGTTTACCATGGCCAGCTTGGCCACTGCAGCTCCAGAACCCGAAGGCTTAGAAAAGAGGGCCTGTGGTACAGGCCAGACCAGATTCTGCTGTTCTACTTTTTTCCCGTTTGACTTCCTCGTTATTTCAAACCTCGGAAGTGGCTGTGTGCAGAGTATGTTGAACTACATAACCTTCCAGTGAAAAGTTACTGACCCATTCAGCCACCGCTACTTGTACATCCCCCAAAAGAGAGGCCTGCTGCCTCAAACCTCATCTTCAGGTAAGACATTCCCTGTATGTGTGGTTTTGCATTGACAATGCTAACTATGTTAAAGTCCAACGGAGACCTTGCCTGCTTTAAGTAAATGCCTAGCTACAGTGCAAAAGATACCTGGTCGGTTGTAATTAAGGTTAGGGAAGTAGCACTTGCCAAAAGAAAAGCTGGAAGTTTGGCTTCATAATGTTTCACTTGGAAAGAAATTCCTTTCAATGTTACTGTCTAGTTGAGTATCCAGAATTATGTATCATTGTTAGTTAGGGAAACATGCTTGTAATAGTCACTTCTTAATGCCCAGGAGAGGGATCTCTCCTATTTCAGATAATACCTCTATATCTTTGTTTTCACTTATCCAGACGTTAAACAAAGTGGTTTATTTTAGAGTTTTCGGAGCTGACGAATGCATCAACCTCTCGAAGATATCTAAGGAGCTTTCCTACATTAGCAGCAGGTAGCTAGTGCTAAAGTCAGTTCAAGTACCAGATTCAAAGGTCTGATAAAGAACAAGATTGTTGGTCATGGTATTGTTTATACCCACCCCTATAGTCAGAATGAACCAGGGAGCTTAGACCTTATAGGTAGCTCTTAGCCTTTAGACTCAAAATGCGGAGTGTATATATGTATACATGTGTATACTCTGTGCAGACTATGCTGCCATTTCATACCAATCCATGCTACCTTCACCTAATGCTAATCCAGAGCTCCTGAAAGCAACAACCTTATACCTGGCCTGTGAAATATTCAGCAGCTTTGTGTTTCTGCAAATAGCTATTTAAAATTAATATTCACCACTGACTAACAATCAAAGGTCTTGAGCAATATGATAGGTGTATATAGCAGATGCGCCTTGCATATACTTAGACCAGTTTTTACTTGACTTCTGTCACACCCTGGGATCCGTCTCTGCTATTCTCTGCTAGTCAACTACTTTGGGAACAGGGTGATATAGTCCCTAGACTATATCCAATACTTGCCTAAGGCCTACTAACCAGGTAGCCTAATAATGCAGTGATATAATAACCCTCCTAGGTCAAGGACAATCTAAAGGTAATATAAGAATAATAATAGTAGAGATAGAAGCAAGGCCTATTAAGTATATATACTTAATAGTAGAGAGTAACTAATAAATTAGACTAGTAACCTTATACTTAAGTAAATAATTTATATTAAATATAAGGAACTAAACTAAGAGTACTAGATATAGTATAAATAAGTATCCTTATATATCCAGAGTTCCTTAGTTAGTATATCCGATGGTATATTCTTAATATAGAAGTGGTATATCACATACCCTAATATCATGGTCTTAGTATACTATTTATATACTATATTATATATTTGCTTCTGTAAGCATAATACTTCAGTAAGTAACTACTGAACTGTTTTTCTGTAGAAACCTATCTAGATTAAGTATTCCTCTGGATTGCACCCTAATCACTCTAGGATTAACTAGTGATCATTAATCCTTGGGTTTTCTGCCTGTCACATCCGCCTTGCGCTAGCGCGGCTGTGTCAGTGCTGTAACAGCCACTTACCATTAAGGATATAAGAATGACTATTCTCACTATTAGGAAGCATATTAATACTATAATAACTGTCATAAATATAGCAATGAATCTATAATATACACAAACACGCAACCCAATGTGAAATATGGTGGTATCCTTATAGGATGGGTTAGGCGAACTTGGAGAGCAGTCCATCTGCCTAACCTAAATTAGCATAAAGGATCTGTCCCAGGTTAAATGAGAAGGAGGTACTTAGTTTAGAGCACTTTAAGAAAGATTTACTATTTTATTCTCCCTTACAGTAACCCCAGAGACCAACCACATAGTAGTCCAGAAGGAGTAACTTTAGATAGTTAGTTAGCTAGTTAATATAGCTACCTATACAGTCCATTACATCTTTAGCAGAACCCAGAATAATATTAACAAGACTGCCTATTTTAAGTAATCTAGATAGAGTATCTGTGTTAGGGATATTAAGTAGCCAACATAGGCTCAGCTATTCCCCTTTAGGGAACCCACTCAAATCCACCTTCCAGAAACTAATTATAAGCCATATATGCAACACCAGATTAGGTATACTATACTAGAAGAAATACCTTCAAGAAGAATAACTCTTGCAGAGAAGACAGTGATGTATAGCTGCAAAAGATAATAATAAGACAAACTAGTGCCGCAGTGGAAAGGATTAAAGGGGTAATCTTCAGTAATGAGAGCATCCTGGCCAGAGGATGCGAGCAAGACCTTGCCAAAAGGAAACACGACTACTCTATGTATGGAACCTATAGGACTGATATAGTGCTGATGTACTGGGACATTGTGGGTTGTCGCTGGTTTCCAACCTTTGATTGGTCCTCGGATCGGCCTCCGTGCCGTCAGAAAGCTCACCGAGATGCGGTTTGAGGAAGAGGAGATGAGTATGGTCACTGCCAATGCTGTTGATCCCAGACAGAGCTCCCTCTCAGAACGTGGCGAAGGCAGCAATCTCGGCAGCTCGGTCAAGGCCATTGACAATGCGGCGGGCATTGATGTAGTCCTGTATATGTCGCACCTTTAGCGCGGTCTTTCAGAGGGACATTCGATCGGGTATACTCTATGGTCAAAATCTGTGATGTAGTCGCCGAGCTTCTTGCCAGTGAAGCTACCCTTGGCCATACCATGGACGATTACAACAAGCGATACATCAGGTCTAAGTGCTATCTCAGGGTGGGCTACCATGTCGAGATTGAGCAGCCGGCCGTATTTTTCATAGTTCTCTGTCAAAATGTCAATATTATTATAAGTCATGGCAAGCCGAGATGGGTGCTCACCCTTGTAAGTAAGTTGCACATAGCCACGGCCATAATACGGAGCGTAGGGTTTATACTTCCCTCCAGTCTCCTCGATAGGGCTGAATCTGGATTCCCACTCAGCCGTTGCTTAAATATATGCGATCTGAAATTTGTTGATACCCCAGGCAAGACCGGCATGCATGCCCAGGACATCCTGGTTGCCAGAGGCAAACTCAATGATGGAGACGATGGTATTGAGCTGTGACTCAGTGAAGCGCTTATCTAAACCGAGGGCCGTCAGAATGGAGTCCATGTACATCAGTCACCTTTCTAACTCACAAACCATCTCGCTGTTTTGTTCCTGAGCTTGATAATTTGACAACTAAAGGCAGATGAGTAGATTAATGTAGGGGTCAGATAGATTTGTTACAGCCAACACTTTTATTGCGCAGGACGCCTTAACAGAACAAGGACACGTATGTCGGCAGTCACTTACACGTAGTGGGAATAGGTCTTTATTGGTGATCTCTCAACAAGTGCAGCTAAACCCTAAACCTGTCTACTCTCACTGGCTCTTAAATAAGTTTGAATGGGACTTACCGGACTTAGAATCATCTGGAACTCAAATTCAAAACTTTAAGCAAAACAGAAAGTCCATCGTTTTAAGGTTATTTTTAACTTAGATATTAGAACATTTAGCTGATGCTGCACGAGCAGTAAAGTTTGAGAGCCCTAGTTCTAGTATGATTGGATGATTAAGTTCATAAAACAGTTCTTTCCAAACTCATGTCGCTCTCCGAACCGTAAGCATCTACGGTTGATACCCCATGGAATCTAGTAATATAAAAAAGCTTTATCCATTCTACCAGATTTGCTCGGACCAACGCATACTGAGTCCAGCTACAAAAGGAATCACGTTTGCGCCAGACAGCTTTACGCTGCCCACTCACGATTGACTTTGTCCTTCTGATCAGAAAATAGCCGGGGCGTGAGTTCTAGGCGCCCTCTGTGATCCTAGAAGCTAGGGAGAGCACTTCATTAACTTTGGATAGACTGTAACAGCTTGCTTGAAGAAAAGGCGTGGCGAAGTCAGCCGACCCGGTCCGCATTTTGTTGAGTCGGCTTGTCAATGACATGTATGGTCATGCCATAAGCCTCATAAGTCTCTTAACCCGTCAAAAGTCCATCTGAATCTGTCCTGTGGAAATACAGTCAGGTTGAATTTGTTATGAGTCTTTAATGATCTCATAGTGTTGATAAATAATACTAGTTTGTTGAACTTAGGTTCTTACAGAAAGGGTGGCAACTTACCATGGGCAAACTTTACTAGCTGTGGCCATAATCAGGCATGTGGAGCTTGCTTATTTTGGAACATGACACCGTGCTCTGTGGCTTAAGTAGTTAGCTCCGTTGGTCATCATTGGGTAAACGTCCGGGTTACTACCCAATAGACAAGCATCCATCGCTTCACAATGGCCAGTTATCACCTGACCATCAAATGTTACAGAACTCAGGCTGATCATTTCGGAGGGCATTACAGCCGATTTAACCACAGAAGGATCGTTTCGGTTTCTTGTACTTTGATTAATGATCGCACAGGACACAGACGAGGTAGATCACGTCCGATGCTCCCCAAAACGAATATCCATCTGCGCAAACAATTCCCAGCAATTTATATTTCCAATAGGCGACCTAGGTGACCGTTTTGCTTCCACGCCAATCATGGTTTCCTGTCGCTATCACCAATGCTTATTGAAGTTGTTAGTTCCAGTCTTCTTGTTTCCCTCTCACATACTTGTTTCACGAGGATACCCCCTAAGCCATGGCTCAAAAATATGATTGGAGCGTGGGGATCATGTAATTATTTTTATTTAAGGGGGGTTTGGACGAAGTCCCGAAGCTGACTCTTACTGTGGTTGATCGGATAGTGCTAATTTCGTTTAGCTAGCCTCCGGACCAGTACCGAAATCGACGACTGAGTCGAACTCGTATAACAGCAGTCGCGCTCGTAACCATGCTCCCGAATAAAAGCAGTAGCCAAAATTCTCCGGGCTCCTCCGGTGGCTCGCACCAGGAAGATGCTGAGCACCTCTCCCGAGAGCATCGACACAATCAAGTAAGGAGCACTAAACACATAAAATAAATTAAAGGATGCAATAAAGGAAGCAGAAAATAAAGGAAATACATGAATGTCTATGTCCACCTGCCAATAACGACAATGGAAAGGCTAAGATCCGTCTGGATGAGCATGATGATGCAGAGCTTAGGGAGGGCGATGGGGCTTTTATTTCAGGGGTGAATACAGCTTGATGTATTGAATGTGAAGAGTACTGGAGAGGATGAGGCTGAGGTTATTATTCTGGATAGTATATAGAAGGTATCTATCGCACTTCAATGAAAGAATCTTATACAATTAGATCTGTCTTGGCCACATTTCAAGAATCTATTAACGTCATATAAATAGCAAACTTCATGCATTGTGCCATACAGGATGCCCGATATACTATTACTGCTCAAATACACCCCATCTTAATCACCCACCCATCGATCGTAACAAACGTCCCCTTTGAGATCTATCTAACGACGAGCGGCGTCGGCCTTGATGAAATCCGCTGCCCGTTCGGCCACAGCGTATAGGGTGCTCACTAAATGGCCGCAGACTTGGAATGGAAGCACCGAGGCATCTACAACTCTGACATTCGTAGTGCCGTACACACCGAGGCGCTCGTCCACGACACCGCCAATTTCACGAGGCATCATGGCAGCAGTGCCAACGGGATGGAAATTAGAACGATCTAGGCTGATTGTTAGGATTTGTACTCGCATACTACTGCGGAAATGCATCTAGAACTTACAGTTGTTATCAAAGACCCATTTTTTCCAGCTCTGCTCGGAAGCGTTCCGAGGAAGGACACTATAGCCTGGGGTGGACTCCTTGACGATGCTGCTGAGAGGGTAGCTCTCGAACGCGCGGCGAATATACTTTGCAACGGCGACGTAGCTTTTCGTGTCCCAGTCGAGCATGAAGTAATTGGGGTTGATGATAGGGAATCGGAGCGGGTCTGAGGAACCAATGTGGACACTTCCACGAGCGAAGGGAAGAAGGGTCCAGAACTCCGCAGACACTGACTTCGCGCTTCCCGGGTAGTTCAGGACTTCTGCGATTGGAACCCTGCCTTTGAAGATAAGATCATACTGGACCTCGAAGAGACGCTCAAGATCGGAAGCCTTCATAACGTTTCCGTTGGCCTTGGCTGTGTCGGCTGCATATTGCTTCAGGTTGGCACGGATTTGTTTGGCAACGGACTCGGCTTTGTCACCGAAGACATCATAGACATCGGGGTAGGAAACCGTTTTGCTTCCGGAGATGGAACTGTTGCTCGAAGCATCCATATGGCTATTCACCTGGTCCTGAAGGTTCTCACCGACAGTAGGAAGGTCAACTTGAACGGGGATGTTGAACTTTCCAAGAATGCTAGGGTTGCCAATTCCGGAAAGTTCGAGGATAGCCGGGGTCTTCAAGGCACCGGCAGAGACAATGACTTCCTTTTGGACGTTAATAACGCTGACGGTACCGTTTCTGGACGTGATTTCAACACCACTGGCAGTGACGTGCCCATCATGGGCTTCGCTCTTCCACATAATCCGGTTGGCAAAAGTGTTGAGCAGGACGTGCAAGTTAGGTCGGGACTGGTAGGGCCAGTAGTACGCACGAGCGGCATCTTCGCGAACATACTCATCAAGGTTCACAGTGGAGGGGAACATGTTGAAGCCGCGCATCTTTCCGCCATTGACATCCTCAGTCCATGGAAGTCCCATGCGCTGGAAGGTACGGTTGAGATAGGTGGTTAGGGTGTTGGACTGGATGTTCGTGAAGGCAACATCAAGGGGACCGTCCTGGCCGTGGGATCCAGGATTATACGACGCTCCAAGAGAGGCCTGAGATCTGGTTGGAATGGTGAAGTTCTCGCTCTTGCGATAGTAAGGGAACAATTTCTTCCACGTCCATCCGGTGTTCCCAATGGTTTCCCAGGAGTCAATCTGAATATCCTGCGCCCGCGTATAAGCCATGCCTGTGGATATGAGACATTCCGTTAGTTACGTCAGGTGAAGACACGGACTGTTACACAAACCATTGATAGTGCTCGTTCCACCAAGAGCCTTCCCGGCACGAAGCACCTGGCTCAGGTTTCCTCCGTATGGCTGATTGACGGACTGGTATTGCCAGTCAATGTCTGTCCCAAATGCAAGCCCGTAACCATCCACGTTTGTGACATTGGCATTGTTCCTGACTGAGCCACCGGCCTCAAGAACGAGCACGCTCACACTGGGATCCACTGATAGACGATTTGCGACAGCCAGACCACTAGTACCACCTCCGATGATGATATAATCATACTTTGGAGACGTAGAGTTGGACAAAGGTGCCGCCACTGCAAGGGACAGGGCGCTGAGGAATGAGAGTTTTCCCAACATAGTTTGTATAGGTGATGAAATGACCACTAGATTCTGATAGAACTGTGTGGGAAAAGGACTTCATATGTACTTCCCGGTCGCTCTATACCCTGCGACAGCGCAGGGGTCAGTTGCATAATCGTTTGTCAGCGGGTCCGTCATTTAAGAAGGGATCCCTGTCCCACAGCAGTGGTTGGAAACGCATCCTAAATTTAAATTACCTCGAGGGTCCAACTAGATGGTCACCCGCTGCCTGCATTCCCCTGTTGTCGCTGCTGACTTCGTGCGTATAGCACCATGTGGTGACATATGTCCGTATATGGTATGTAGCACCACCCTTCTCTCTAGGATATTCCCAAAATCCTGCATCTAGATTCCCTACAGAGCCGTATTGACATGAGACTGTACTAGACGGGAGAAGTTTCCACACCCGCGGATTCACCGAGAAAAGGTCCACTTCTGCCTTCAGATGGACTCTCGGCATGCCGATCAGAGATTTCATCCGAAGATTGTCCGGAATCTGGCTGTGATTACATAAATCCTACTCAATGCACTATCGGATTTATTCAGCAGTAGTGAGACCAGTAAGCAGAGATGCTCCAATTAGTTCCCGCGTGCTCTGGCTGTGAAGCATACCGGGTCTGCCAGATGTTTCAGCGGACACTCTTCTCGGACCAGCCGACCAGTGGACAATGCTGATCACACAGGGAGTTTCGCCAACGTATCTTCTCAGTTTCACTATTTCCGGGATGGAGTAATGGAGATCATCCATAGATCCCAATTTTGAAATTCCATTAGCCCCCAAGTTCAGTGTTGCATTGCTAACACGGGATTCCTGCTTCAATGGGAGAGAAGGCCAAGTTTGAGGGCGTAACTTGCTCTCCTTTCGCACCGCATCGCCACTTGTGGAGCCAATTTCTCCAAATAACCTGTATCATTTCGGTCACTCACAACACTTGTCGTGAGCATGGGACTGGCGGTCGTGAATGCTTCGTTCCTCTCAAACGCCAGTGCTCTGACTGGGCCCAATTATATAAGCGATCTCCAAGACAGCTCACCAAATATTGAGTACAGTGGAGGAAACTTTGACATTCCCTTAATAGAAACAAGTAATTCATATATACTAGGAGGCTGTAGCTTATAAGTATTACTCTGTATAACTATACTAATACGTCCTACCTAAACTTAGACCCTGTAGACATCTGCTTGGTTGTTGAGATATCAAAGTCTGGATATGTACCATCATATACGGAATACAGAGGCGTCCGGCTCGCTAGGGTGTCTGACTCGGTTTGAAATTACGTATTGATTATGTGCCCTCCACTACCTTGTCCTCCTAGAATTAGCATTACAAATCCATCAACATCTTTCTAGGCCAGATTGATGTGAATATGCCATGCTAGTAGTAAAAAGAACTCACCATGTGGTCGATTACACTGTAACTCGACATTCAGACTTTCAACAATCATCTAACATCTTGTTTGCCACCCTGATTAAATGTGCACCTCAGATGACACTTCAACTTAAAAAGTATTAACCTTGTCTTAACTGAACTTTAGTCTCTCCCTATACTTTTTGCCACCTATCTATCTTAAGTGAAGTGGCAGTCGTCTTATGGCGCCATATAAAGAATAATCACAGCCTGACAAATACCAAGTAACATAGTGAAAAAGAGCTCTCCCTTCACTATGTCATCTCAGTACAAGTACCATTACGAGCCAGCTAATTCAATGGCCTCACGTCGCATTATCGAGGAGGACTCCTATCAAACAACACCACGAGCATCCGATACCAACACCATCCCCTTATATGGCCAAGTGACGTTTGACCCAGAGCTCGTCGACACGCAGCTCAAAGAAGAGAGGTTAAGGAGAAAGGTTGCTCCTCAAGAGTCAGAGGTGAGCACCGGAAACATGCTTAGTAGATTTTTATCTATTTAATTTATGTGCCAGAAAAAAGTAGACACTACTGCAAAGGCTGAGGTCTGATAATGTCAACTCCATCGGGATCAAACATAACAATAATGATGGCAGGTATCGCATGTAACAAAAATTAAGCTTTCCTATGGAAATTGGGTTTCTTTGGTCTAATCTAAATCATACCACCATTAGTTGCTTGCTTACCTGGGTATTAAAAGCTCACTGCCTATTCATAGGTAAGGAATCAAGAGAGGACAGGCCACTATGGATATGTATAGCAGGCTACAGAAGCAAACATCTACACTGAGGATATCGATAGAGACTTATAGTTAAGTAAATATAGACTCTTGGGGTAGCTATAGACTCCTAGAGTGGCTATAAACTCTGCTAAGATAGGACATATTGACTCCTGTGCTCAGTAGAGCTTATGGTCAGCTATAGTTACTATGGCGCCCAATGACTCCGCACACAACACCATTACTAGGCTGGAGAAAAGGAGATTATTCTTCAAGAGTCAGTTGCTTGCCTCTGTGGCTATCTCGCTATCCCTCACGTAGCCAAGAATGGATTTTAGTCCTCTCGCGTTATCTCTGTACATAGAACCTACAGTTACACGGGCACATCGCCTCCATGCAGGGGACCGTGAACGGGCCCTCTCTGACGCCACAGCCTCAGACGGCACGGACAACCCCGGGCAAATGAGACTTCGTAGCAGGGGACAGGAACCACGTGGTAGAAAGGAGCTGAGATAAATCCGATTCCGAATACGAATAGTCGCAATTTCTTTTACAAAAAGAGCGTAGACTGGGTTGATACAATCTACATCCTTAATAAACCCCCACCCAGCCCACAATCCATCCACCACCTAGTGTTTGATAAATGATATATTTTTTTGACTTCTCCACCGAAATGGCTATGATCGCCCCAACAGTTGTATGGAATCGTGGTCCTTTAACCACTACCTTTACCCCCCCGTCGACGTGCCTGGCGACAACAACCCTTTACGTACTCGGCTA
The DNA here is from genome assembly GCF_010724455.1 of Aspergillus lentulus. The sequence goes on along the minus strand of NW_022983919.1, from coordinate 188,458 downwards.
CGACAATCCTCCCTCAGCCCAAAGTTCTAATTATTACATCGGCCTCTGGCCTCCTGCTTGGCCCGATTACTTGGTAGACACTACTTCCAACCCATGCATTCCCCCCGGTCCGACCCCGGTCCCACTGGCCCAACCCTGGTACTATTCACCAGGCATATGCCCAAGCAGCTACACCCCAGCTGTACAACTAGGAGTGCCAACCCCCAGCGCTACCGCTTGGCTTTGTTGTCCATCGTAAGTTCCGGCTCTTCATTTGTATGCCAACGATAGATTCGTGACTTACCTGGGAACTTAACTATCAGAGGCTATACACCTTCCCCTGACGTGACGAACGCTCTGTTTACAACGACTTTCGCCTGTGTCTCAGTCGCGCCCGGGCTGGCGACATTGACCAGTATTTGGTCCGCCCCATATGGAGACTCCTGGACAGATACTGTTTGGCCTATCACCGTTCCAACTGGAGCGGTTACGCCGACTGCGGTCCTTAACAAGCCCACTGTGTCAGCAGTGGCTATACCTATTATGTGGGAGACCACCGATTCAGAGGTTATATCTTGGTTCAACAGCTATCAATCAAGTTCGAGCCCGGCGATAATTACCTCCAATCCAAGTTATTCAACAACTACATCTAGTCCCGTTACTACAATTACAGTTCCCAGTTCTCCTAATTCTACCACTACCAAATCCTCTGAGGCACCGAGCATATGCACAGGAGCTAGGTTGTCTATGGCTGTACTAGGCGCCTTTATACTTGTTTCTTGTTTAATTCTATGAGGTTAAGGATAATGGGACCTCAGGTATTCATCCAAGCTATACAGGCTTGCAACATTCACTAGCCGTCAATGGAGAACGTCACTCCTGACTTAAGATTCTTCTATTTAGGCGGATATCATAGTATAATATAATCATAGGCGTTATCACTGGACTGACTTTTATGAGTTGCCGGTGTAATGCTTCTCTAGATCAGCCTATGCATCCGACATACACCTCACCGGCGGTCAGCTGCAGCTTCGTAACGCGTAATATACTAGCGTATGCGTAAGGGTTCGTAGGCCATATATGAGACCGCTTCAGCTTCAATAGTGTACATTGTAAATTAGTAGCGAGGCCTGGATCCACCCCATTGAAGAAGTATGCCATGGACTTGTGTTTGTTGCCTTTATTCACTAGGTACAAGCGTATCGTTACCAAATCCAAACGTGTTGAATATATATGGACTTTGGACGAATTTCAGGTATCGACCCGAACAAGAATTCAGGTATAGGGTAATAAGAGACGACGAATTTTTGATACTAGCAGTCTGTATGGCCCAACTGCTCTCTGCCGAACATATAACCAATATTCTTCCACTCCGGGATAGAATGTCGACCCCTGACCTCTGTTCGAAGTACACGGACCATGCAGAGGTATGATTGCAGTAAACTACTTGCCATCCTCCTGGTGGAGGGATCTCAGCAGTCCTCAACGTGTCCTGGCATTGGACTTCGCTATTTTTATGCGTCACGTAGTATCTGCACAGAGCCGTTGCCGATGCACTATATCTCACATTTCCAACTTTGAGTTATCCGACTCCACACCGCAGTAGCTCTTCCTCACTGGCACTTGCGGATTCGACCAGTATTCTCAATATACTATGGTATAGGCAAAAAAGAGTTTGCACCGTGTCGATAGGGCAAGGCAGGTTGCAATACCAGAAGCTCATTTAATACCTTGCCCCATACATTTATGCTTTATAGTCGCTCTCCTAAAGACCCTATCAAACAGCAAGTATTAGTTAATAAAGTTCCATCTGTTACAAGGCTGGGTAGGCTTGGGAGCAATCTCTGCTAATTACTAAATAACTTCAATAATAATGTCTGTGAGACTGGATGCAGCAGGAATAGGTGTTATTATTAGGGATGGGCTTTCCAACAATCCAATGACTACTTGCAGAGTCTTTGTAGAGATAGTGATTTGTTTGGCCCCCAGAAAAGAAAGACAAGAGATAGGTATTATAGATAGAGGAACATCTAAATATACAGGAACTAATGATATCTGCCCTGCTTAGCTTTGTAAGGGAAATGTGACTATTAGATATCTGGCATATACAGAGAGAAGAATTAAGGATAATTGTAGGTACTAGCATAAAGATGAGATTCTTCTCTAAAGGTGCTGTTAATGTTGTGGGGCCTTTCACTTTGTAGTAATAAGCTGGTGAAGGACTATCATCTAGTTCTTAAATTTATAAAACCACTCCTATACTTAGGAGACCTTATAGTCACTTACAGTTAGCATGGCACCCATGGACTGACTCTGCGCACAACACTAGTACTAGAGCTCAGAGTTAGGCTAAGTCGCTGAAGGCGCCGCGCGGATGCCGATCATGGATCGGGACGGGTCAACGGACGCATATCTGTTGCAGCAGGACGATATTACTCTGTACTATGTGCCAGCTGTGTACCCGCACGGGATTGAAGTAATTGGGTCTAAGCAAATGTACTTTCGATCTTCATTGACCAGCCGAAGCTGAAGGATGTCGATGAGGTCAAGCCGAAGCTATAGAACGCTATTTGTAGAAATGCGGTATTTTGTTGGACTACATTGCTTGCTGCTCTTGCATACTACAACGTTAAGCTATCTCAACTCGTTCTCCTATTTTAGGTCAACTCATAGCAAAAGAAACGACCATTCAAGTTTCAGTCGGCAGCTTATATTAGAAGATGATATGTCAATGACACTGCAGCTGTCAACGACAGGGTTCTATTACAGGGTTCTATTAGATGTAATGATTATTACCATCCATCCTGTTCAGAAGGGGACAGAAAAGGCTGTGCAAAGAATGGACAAATTGTAAGGACCAAAGCTTGGACATTCGCGAGAGCCATGCCGAGGTCCAGATGTCTAGGCTAGTACAGGGCGGAGATGCAATGCATCCCGAGCTCAAACGGCTCTATGGCTCATTCATGGTCAGCTGGGGGAGCGTATCTGATCCCAAAGTTGACCGTGCGCACGGTGTCATAATCCCGCGGGTTAGTGCGGTTGCCGAAAATTTTCAACGCACGCACAACCAGAGAGTAGTTGCCCGCTGAAACATACGAACCATTTGCCAACTTGCCCATCCAGGAAATGGGTGGGGGGCCAGCAAGACCATCAACACTCCGAGCGAGGGCTGTCTGGGGATCAGACACTGGGAGGATAGTGCGGCTGTTTGCCGACTGGACGCCGACGAGCAGCAGATCCGTTCCCATTGAGAGCTGGGTCTGGAAGATGGGGTAGCTTGTGTTTGCGCGGTGGGTGGGGCCATTCTTGCTCGGCAGGACGAACTGGTGGTTGGCCTGGACGCGTTTCTGGGTGGTACTGTCGATGATATAGTTGCTGCCTTGCGTGGTGTCTAGGATCGTCACGTTGCGCATGGCGGTGGCAACCCCCAGGTAGGGAACCGAGAAGGAATCATCCGCTGAGGTTCCGTTGAAGGTGACGTATCCGCTGTAGACGGGGATGCGACGGGAGATGAGACCCTTGGGCGGGGTAGCAGTGACCTTCAGCACGGCAGACTCGCCGGGGGCCACGAGCACGATGGATGAGCTGAACTTGAGCGAGGCGCCCTCGGTAGTGCGGTCCACGAAGTGGCCGAGTTCGTTGTTTTGCGGAATGGAACTGTTGTCGGACAGAGTGTAGACGGTAGCGGCGCCCACGTGGCCGACATTGTAGACACGCGGCTCGGAACCGGTGTTGTTGATGCGGATCCACGCCGGGGCGAGATGCTCGGTGTCATTGAAGGCGATGGTGCTCACATTGAACTTGGTGGTGGTATGCACAAGTTTGTAGGCATCGATAAGGCCACCTCCTTGCTGCGCCACGGAGGCCAAGAAGGGCGAGGCTGTAACGCCATCATGGAACACATTGGGCCTAGCAGTGGTCGTCAACAGAGACTTGATCTCAGCAGGGGTTACCTTGCCCTTTCCCCGAGCCTCCATCAGGAGAGCAACGCAGCCAGCAACGTAGGGCGTCGCCATCGAAGTACCACTATCCACAGCATAGCCGCCCTCAAGGAGCGGCCATGTCGACAGCATGAACCCACCGACTCCCGAAACTGCGGTCACAGGAAGGAGTTCGTTGCTGGGCCCCCATTCGGTAACATCATTCACGTGGCCACCAGATTGAGGGTTGGTCTCATTGATGAAGATGGTTTTAGCGTACTTTGCGCTGGTCATGTGCAGAGTAATGTTGGCTCCAGTGGCGGCCAGTTTCACCCAGTTCTCGCCAGTCTGGGCAGAGACCATTCCTAGGCCCACCAGAGCAGGGTTCTGGACAGGAAGCTCATAGGTGCCCGGCTCATTGTTATAAAACAGGATGTTCTTAGCACCGGCGTTGACCGCGTGGGCCTGCTGCTCACTGCCGTGGCAGCCACCGTAGCGGATCAGGACGATCTTGTCGGAGATGTTCTGGTGGCCCGCTGTCCATGGCTCGCAAGAATCACCAATGACAGATGCATTCAGGCTGCTCGGGTAGAGAGAGTAGGTGCCATTCCTGAAGTCGGAGGTACCCGCGATTTGCCAAACAAACTCCTTAGTGGTGTTCCCCGTGGAATAGGAAGCTCCAGGCAGCAGCAATGGACTATACACGTTGTTGAAGGATCCGATGCCGATGCCAGCAGAATTGTCGATACCATTTGAGGCCAGGAACAAGCCATTACTTCCGTCATTGCCACTGGCAACGAACGAGGGAAGACCAGCCTCGGCCAATTTCTGGATCAGCTGTCCCCACGGTTCGTCGCTCCAGCCCTTGTAAGTGCCAAACGATGCAGAGATAATGTCTGCTTTGTCCTCGTAGGCCTTCTTGAAAGCGGCAGCAACGAGGTCAGTACCAAGTTTCACTGTCCGCTTTCCAAGGATCTTGTAATGACCAAGAGTCACGTTCGGGGCTACGCCCGTGAAGTTGTAGGGGTTGGGCTGAGCTGCGATCAGTCCAGAGACATGAGTTCCTGCAGGCGATCAGCCGAAAGCTCCAAATTTACCGTGTCTGTGAATGTTGACATACCGTGTCCAGAGTGGCCTTCCCACGGGTCGGTAGTGTTGTCGAGGAAGTTGAAGCCGAATTCAACCAGACAACCCTTGCCAAAGCACCCTCCGAGAGCGGGGTGCTTGTAGTCAACGCCCGAGTCGATCACCGCTACGCGAATTCCTGTACCCAGGTAGCCCTCCTGGCGCAACTTGTCAACTCCAGTCATGATGTGTGGGTAGTCGTTGCCTTCGTGACCCGTCGTGTCACGGCGTCGGAGACCGTGAGGGGCAGGAATATGGCGGACGGGCGCGCCGTGGCCGACACTTGAAACGGGGCGCTGAGGTTGGTGCAGCTCCCGTACCGGGGAGATCTTTTTGACCACAGGCCACGAGGAGATTTGCTTGACAATGGCAGCCTCGTTCTGCTTGCTGTCTAACAGAGTAAACGATCCACCATGGAAAAGAGCGAAGGACAGGTCATGGTTGAGACTGGCTGGAATGCCGTGGTCATTGAGGGTGGAGAGGAAGCTGGCGGACGACTGTGTAAGTTAGTGAGTCTGCGCAATGAATTGGAATTGCGACGGCGTTAATATGTGGACGAACGGTCTTGGAATCAGTAAACTCGACAAAATATTTTTGGGAGATAGCGTCGCCATGTCCTGCTAGAGCCACTGGCAGGGCAACTAGGAAGGCGGCCATGCATGGCCACAGAGGGGCCATAATCATATTGAAGAGAACGAATGACTGGATTCAAAAGATCCGAAAAGAGCGACGAGGGTGAAGGAAAAGAAGGATGGAATGAAGGATGAAATGTCCGGTAATGGAGTTGACAAGATAATTTTCTATTAACTAGCCCAGCCCCTATTCTCCTGAGCAAATTGCTTGAACAGACTTGTCGATGTTTTGCGCAAATGTGGAGCCCACGGCAGGGCCGGATCTCGTATTGTTTACGATCAGCGTAGATAGTCGCCGATCTTCGTCCATTCGGGCCTGGGGATTCCAAACCCAGGAAAAAGGGTCCAATGAATCGAAGGGAGCTCCCCTCTCCGGAGATAAGACCCGAAGAACAATGGATCGCCAAGCAAAAGGTTCCTCACCCTCATCTCTTTGAAAGGGGGGAAGATCACAGCAAGATTGAATCCGCCACCGCAGCATGGGCGGAGTTTCCTAGGAGCCAAAGGTGGTGGCTTGCGACTGTACTCTTCTTACACTCTTTTGCAAACCGCTTCTCTTCCGCTGCATCTTCTTTGCCCTTCCTGGTCGCAATTGATCGATTCGCGTTGGCTGTGGTTGATATACCAGTGTGGTAAGGCCTCTGATCATTGTATTGGTTCAATGGTTGTTCTGTGGCCCAATTTGCCTAATTGTTTCGTTGGCTATACCGAGGTCATCGGCGATCCGATTACGGTAAAAGATACGCTCGAGATTTCACTAAAGTTTTGGCGTAAGAAGATCTGCGTTCTTCGATAGCTTTCTCAGGTTCTTCTAAGCAGCTTTGGTGGATTTGGAGAGGTATTTTCAACGCTAGACGATAAGAGGCTTAGCTGCGGATTCGTTGGTAGACTGGCTTAGACTGGCTGACTCAATCAGCAAATCCATATCCGACCCACCCAATCCGCACTTTGGATTGGATCTGGGTAGGCCTGATCCAACCAATGTGGATATGGGTTGAACCTGCCTAATCCACATGGATATGGATAACCATTGGGTGCATGTGATCTAGGGCCTCTAGAAGCTGATAAGCTTATCTAACCTGATCTAGGCCTATATAGCGGAATATATTTATGGATAGAGAATAGTCCTATCTATCTATTTATAAAATAAAAACCTTAGATCTACTAAGAAAATCTAGCGTTATGGTAGGTTTTAGATTTTAGAGGATGGTGATACGGATAGTGGTCATAAGATATATATATATCTCCGCACCACTTTTCATCCCACCATCATAGGGCAACCCTACCTCCCTAATTAAACCTATTTTAGGTTATCTAATAGGTAATATATATATTTATATAGTATACTATCATATTTTTGGATAAAATATATAGATATCTTAGTAGTGTGGCTAGAATACTAGAAAAATATGTTACAAGTAGTAATCTGAATTCTGAATACTAGAGGTCACCTGACTAGACAGTATGTATTATATCCATTATCATAATCCAATCCGCATGGATTCTGGGAGGGTTGGATAGGTGGTAGATCAACCATAATCCGCATGGGTTGGATCAAAGATCATGTGGATCAACCCATATCCAATCCACGACCAGTCTAGACTGGCTGAGAAACTCGAAGATCTCTTCGCTAACGAAGAAGAGGAGACCGCGTATGGGCTCTCAGGGAGTCTAGGTCTAAGCTACTAGGTAGCTATAGCCGTGGAGGTTCAGAGGTAGGTATCAAGGGATGAAGCCGACTAGAGAGTTTTTCTTTGGTAGGCAGTTCGGCGATCATCTCGTCAAGCTCGCGCTTTTTTCTAGCTATAGTGGATTTCTTTTTAGCCATGGTAGATTGTATGGTAGATTGTATGGTAGGTTGAATGGTAGGTTGAATGGTAGAATGGATAGTAGATTGGATAGTAGATTAGTTGGTAGGTTGGTTGGTAGGGCGTTTTTTACAGGGAGAATTATGTAAATTATATTATGTTTAACAGCAATTATCTGCAGGCGGATGATATAGTCTCTGCATTCGCATAAGGGTATGGGGAAACCTAAAACCAAAGGGAAAACCCATATCGAAACCTATCATCTGCCACCAATAAGACTAGCTCGTTGAAGCTTTACCACCAACATTCGCCCCGATCATCACACATTCCCCAGCCGTAGCCGGGCGTCATTTTGTCATAATTGCAGCAACCACTATCGCACTCATAGTTTCGCGAACAATGTTGGCCCCAACCCTTCCCCATAGTATGAGGCCAGCTGCCCATAAGGCCAAGCCCGTCATGGTAGTGGCCAGCGGCTTCTCCAACCGCTGGTGCCGCGTAGGATGGAGCTAGAAGGAAGAGAAGACCGATGAATATCCTCCCTGCAACCATTATGGTCCTAATTTTCATCAGCAGCACCACAAAAGCATTTGACGCATGTGGGGAATACCAACGTAACGGCCGAATTGAAAGTATGCGTTGCCTTCGACAGAAAAGATTCGTATGTTTGCTTCCTGTATCTTTTGGTACTTCGTACCTTATGGTTGTTTTAACCTAATTTCCGTATAGCGACAGATAATTAAGATACCACTAGATTGTAGCTGGAGTGGAAAGGGCTCATTTATAGCTTGGATAGCTATGATGACTCGGCTCTGATGACCCAGCTATGACGACCCAGCTATGACAGGCTCGGCCTTTGATCGCCGGTCAATTCAGTGTGTTCTATTGATCGGCTGGTCGGTCATCCTGAACAGACGTAGCTGAGCTTCTGTTGTATACATGTCTAAGTGCGCATGACAAGAACTGACCGGGCGAGCCCGCAGTTAGGATGTTACACTGCATGAATGTTCTATGCAGTGTGACGCCATTTGATGGGTCTTGTATAGTTTCAATCCGGTCTGGTCCGCCTAGCTGCACCTTGCCTTGGTGGAGGTATCTGCTGTCAGCAGTTGCATCATGCTTGCTTGACAGATGATGCATCGATTAAGCTTAAAGAGTATGTGATGTGATGCTTGAAATAGGACATACTATTCTTAATTCCACGTAGTGTACAGTATCAGAGCGACATAGACAACTTTGATATTCTGCTGTCAACGAGATGTGGCGATATCTATCGCCTCACAGCTGGCAGTTGGCTCTGCCCATGGCCGATCAGCACCAATTGCCAAGATGAGTGCAAGCTGAAGCTACTTTCATGGATTCCTACAGGTGTCTCAGTCAGGATTGGCAGCTCTGCAGATTCCACCTCGTATTTATCCTAGCGCATGGAGCAGGTGTTCGAGACTTGGCCTCTCTTGTGTGGATACCTATCTGCATTCAAACCTTGGAATTGAGAACCTTGTCCTTGGTAGTGCGAACCTTGCCCTTGGCAAGATGTACATCTGAGTGCAATGGTTGCCTTAGGTAGATCTTTGCTGTTCCATGTGAAGAATTCAGCTCCCAGGATGCGGGGCAACCCTCTGCAGATCATCGGTGACATGGCTAGATTGACAGGTCACCGATGGAGTGTTGGCGGGGACGGTGATCGGCATCAGCAGCTTGATGAAGTAAGGCGAACCTTGGCTGGATCGGTTCCTTTCATGTTTGGGCGAACTATAGTTAAGCTAATAAAACCTGGCATAACTATGTTCCAAACAGTTCAGAGACATAAAATCTGAACTTAACACTTACACTTTTTGGTGCACGTAAACTCCCCGACTATGCTATCAACTTCACTGAGTCAGCGGACTGGTGGCGGATCAACGACCGCTGTGTCGTCGATAGTTTCGGCCCTGAAGCTGGCATAAATAGTCGTAGCTATTCATGCTCGCCAAGTTTCAAGGCCGGTCGCTGAGCGACCGCAGTGTCGACGAAGTCCGCCTGGAATAAGGAAAAGGTACACTATGTACTCGTTGACATGGGTCGCCAACTATTCGATTTCACTTGTTATGAATATCATAACCAAAATCCCATGACCAGGAGAGGCGCTCTCAGGAGATAGATTCATGGCGTACTGAAACTCTGCACGGCAATAAGGTGGCAGCTGCCATGCGGATCTCAGGTTACACGTGTCAATATCTAGAATCGCGTGTATTGATGGATACTTCTATTTTTACGGAGTGTATCTAGATGCACGTGTCTCACATACATCAATACCTAAGTGTATCTGGAGTTATTTATATAGCGGGGCCCCGAGTTTACACCCACTGTTTGTTTCCAAAATGCGAGACAAATGCACCACCAAATCCACCCTCGATGCTGGCCTTTTCCCAGGTTGATCTGACATGTCGGACGGATTCTTCCGGGGTGATTGGGCCCTTGAAATGAGGCGCATATGTTTCGAGCTTGCCCAACAATCCCATCAAGCCTTGGATCTCTTCTGGAGTGGCTGTTGGTATGCATTAATCAAAATGTCCAGAAGTTATAGTCTTGCCAGGCAGAAAAGGAATACGTACCATTGGCGTAGCGGCCCACCTCCACCAGACCTGGGCTGATACTCATGAAGAGCACACCGTCTTTCTTGTATTGCGCATTGAACTTGGCCACAATCATGTTCATGGCCGCCTTGGAGGCAGCGTATAAAGCGCCAACGTCAATCTCGCAATTGTTGGTCAAGTCGAGGTCGGCCACCCCGGTGGAAATGGTAATGACCTTCTTGACATTTCCCTTCAAAACAAGAGGGAGGAAGAGGTGGAAGAGGTGGATATTGCCGACGACATTGGTCTGCCAAAGCTCTGACGAAACAGCCTCGACCTCCTCAACCTTGTCACTCCTGTTGAACACATAGCATTAACCACCGACCACCACGGACAGTAGCCAGAGGGAAAGGAGACCTACAATGCACCGATGGGTCCATAGGCGTCCAAGTACGGCACCAAAGCTCCGTTGGCCACAAGGTAGTCGATGCCACGCTCGCCAACGATCTCGGCCGTGTCGGCAGCGGCCTGCTTCAGTGTGGCATATTTAGTGAGGTCTGCATAGAGGATGTGGACATTTGGACGGTCGCCCAGCTCTGCCGCTATCTTTTTCTCAGTCGCAGCTTTGTCACGGACCAGACCGATGACCAGGTTCTGCTGGTCTACCGAGATCTGCCTGAGGAACTCGAACTAGGCTGCTGCATTAATTAAAGACAGTATCACACGGTAGAAGGAAGACTCACCCCGATCCCCTTGGACACTCCAGTGATAACGTAAACGGACATATTGATTGGATGGGTAATGATTCCAAGTCGAATGAACTCTGTGTGTGTAGGATGAAATAAGGTTAGGGTAGATATTATAGTTCATTTGGCTTGATAGAAACAAGATGCTCAAACAACGGCCATATCGTATGCCAGGTGCTTATAAATACAGCTTGATTAATAATAGAATGGTATGGAAGGACGGCGAACGTCACTGGATGGAAGTGTTTATTTATTATTAAGCTTGGTGTTCTTATCTCACCATGCAGGCTTGTGCATATATGCATCACTAGTGGCTTGCCTCCAATTTCCGTTGACATAAGACATGCAGCATATGTTACCCATACAGTAGAGTAAGATGGCCTCAGGCAGACCTGGCCAACAATAAATGGAATCAATGCCCCACAGTCAGTTAAACAGTACCAAGATTCTTATGGTACATGGAAAAAGAATGGGTGGGGGGATGTCTGTTTATGTGGGTCTTGGCAGCGGCCAGGGGACACGGAAAGTGGTCTCAACTAGTCAGAACCCCACCTCTAAATTAGAACAATTTGTAAGCAAGGGAGCAGGGAAGCTATTCTATAGTAGTAGTAGTAGTAGTAGTAGTAGTAGTAGTAGTAGTAGTAGTAGTAGTAGACCTGCGTGCTGAATCTGAAAAACCAATGAAACACTGAACATGAACATGAACCTGCCCACCGAACAGCGGGGGGTTCTCGGACTTTTGACGTTGTGTGGCGCAGCACTTGCCAATTGCATGACATTTTCCCAAACGGTATGTTAGCTGAATCTCAGCTAGCTACGAGGATGCGCGTGTGCCATTGCCTGCCTTTGCACTCGTTGGAGAAGGGCCTTTCCGTATATATCCGTTTCCCCCTCCCTGCCCGCTATCGTCTTTGCTTACCTACCCTGCTAGGTCACCGCGCACTACTACAGTGAGTTGAGAGGAAGACTTGGCTTTCGAATCATTATTCAGTCAGGATGGCCCTGCACACGTAACCACATGTCCTCTGAAGACAACAACAGGCCGCGCAATCTAGCACAGTGGAATACCACCGCAAGGATGGTGTATCGGAGGAAGCATTATGCATTGGCCCACTAACCAGTTTTGCGTGGCGCAGTTCCTATCATGAGGAAGCACAATCTGAGTGGTTGCAGGACGACTATCTTGACTGGAAGAGCTCACTAACACTAGATGTTAGATAGGAAAAGACGTATCTCAGAGTGGGCGCGGCCTCTCAGGCCGCGGTCGATCTGGTGCGACCATGGTGGAAGGTGAACGACTGTGACCATGCGTGGAGTTTGGTCTATGACTTGTTAGAGCATAAGAAATTACTCCTCAGATCCGGAAGAGATTTAAACGGCCCTTGAAGACGAGAATGACTGGCTTGATATGACTAGGTCTACCATCCGTATCGATTATTATACGACATACTTGGACTACGGAGTTTTTATGAATTTAGCGGCACAGAAAAAGAAGCAGGAGGGGCGCCAGTTTCGACTGACCTGGTGATATCTCAGCACGATAACGATCATGGCCCTGTTGTTTATTTGCAAGCGACTCAAGCAGCCTGCAAACGGAAGCAGAAGTGATTAAAACCGTCTTGGTACTTGTTTCCCAGAGTTGTTTGTGGCTTTGAGTGATGGGAGATTGCAGCTCCTCGAGGAAGAAGCAAACATCTGCATATGTTTACACCCTTTATATATCCATGCTTTGTTGACAGTCGCTAAGATCCATTAAAGAGTCTATCACCTGGGGCTTGGTTTACTAGTTGAATCTGGTATTATCACACTGTGTCGAGTGTATTATCGGGTCATGCTGTCACTGCCTGCTATGAACCCATCACGCTACTCAATTCTCTCTCCTCTATAGGACCCTGGGCAAGTCGTCGTGGTCAACTCAGAGGAAAGTGAATTCTGTTTGCGATGATTGGATATTTGACAATGTGGGTGCGCTTTCTCATGGTGTCCGCTGGGTAGACAACTGCTCTGATATTGGGTGAAACGCTAGCTAGCTCTGCTTGGGTGGTAAGTGTTCAGAAACACGGTTCCCACCTGCAATGTTCGATGGCTTGTCCGCAGGTGCTGACGTCAATGACGAAACCTCAATTGACGATTATCTATTGTTCGTATCCCCCCGAACATGAACTTTGAATTAGCCTGATCTCTCCTGTCAGGTTCTATGACTATTTTTGGTGATGCGCTTTGAGACCCTGCGGATTCGAGGACCGCAGTGTCCCATCAAAGCAACCGAGTCCTCAACTGCTTTGGCGATCGATTTTAAGTGAACATGTCCAGGTTTCCGTTACCCGACTATGCCTATCATTTTCACTATGCTAGAAATGGTCGTCTAGACACCCCTTTTTGGCGGAGCGGATTGGTGGCTGACGCTTTCTTATTGTAAAGGTCGGCTGTCTTGTCATCCTCAGTATTGTACGGGGAACATCCGGACAGCCGACATAGAAAAGAGTTCTTTCGGTATGTTCCCCGAGAATGCTGCATGTCACTATGCTCGAAGAATACAGAGTACGAGGCGCGTTCGGCATTTCCCCGAAATTACGGGGTTGCTCCCCACAAGTTTCCGCAGATTGACAGTTCGGATTGAACAACACAGACGTTCCGGCGATGAAGGGCGATTGATAAAATCCCCAAGATGCAGGACGTTTGGGGGTTCGAATCATTTCAATTGTCGACAATAATCATCCTGTAGATATGTCTTCCAACGTTAAATGGACTGATGTGGCAAGTGAGTGCTGCATGAGCGAGTGGCCACAGCGGCGGCAATATTGGTTATTGACACTTCGCTCCAGATAATACCCACCCCATCTGGTACAAAGATGCGGGCTTGCGTCGCAACGTAGCCCTGGGTCTTGGTCTCTGCCTTGTAATTGCTACAAATGTGGGTATTTTCATCTGCCGTTTGGAAGCTGAGGCTAATAATTGTTGCAGGGATGTTAGTAATGGCGGGATTACTTAGACGATCGCCAAGTACTGAACTGATCGATATGTCATTAGACCAAGGAAGCCTTCTCACTGGGTTCCAGGCAATGCCTTCATGGCAGAAGTATGTTCACCCTTGCCGGTTCGTTGCGGCCTCGAGTTTGACTTTGCCAGATACTTCAAGAGCCCTACTGGCTCTCTGCTGGGTATCTACGCTGCTTCTTTCTTTATACCTTCGATCTTTACTGCATTTATTGGCGACTTCATTTCCACCAAATTGGGCCGTCGATGGTGTATCATTATTGCAAATATCATCATTACCATCGGCTGCCTTGTCAATACATTTGCCAGCTCTATCGGCATGTGGTGCGGCGGTATTTTCTTCTCTTCCCCTCGTGGTATTGGTCTCCCAGTTGACCAGTGTGTTCAGGTCGTGCTATTATTGGAGCTGGTGTGGGTATTGTGAAGGTTGCGGCTCCTGTATTGATCCAAGAGATTTCCCATCCTCGGCTTCGACCTATTCTTGGCTCCTGCTACCAAACATTCGCATACATCGGAAGCTTCTTTGCCGCTATCATGACTTGTGACTCAACCAACCCTACCAAAACCACGTTCTGAGCTAACCCGCGATGCTAGTTGTTGGCCTGTATGTTCCCGGTGACTGGGGTTGGCGATTCCCTTCTCTTCTCCAGGTAATCGGTCCAGTTGCTGTTATCATTGTGACCATGCTTTGCCCTGAATCCCCGCGGGTGAGTTTACCCTCCAAAGGACAAGGTTGAAATCCCCATCCACTGACAGGGTTGTGCAGTGGCTCATAAAGAATGGTCGCGACGAGGAGGCCGTCGGTGTTCTCGCCAGTTTGCATGCCAACGGTGACAAGGAGGACGCCCTGGTCCAACTTGAGATGAAAGAAATCCGCACTGCTATCGAACGTGAGGTCGTCCAGCGGAAAGCAAGTTTCTTAGACTTCCTGCGGACCCGTGGAAACAGGAGACGTCTGGCCGTCGTTGTAGCTTTGGCATGCTCCTTGAACTGGATGGGTAATGGTATCATCTCCTAGTAAGTCTAGTACTTCACCGTGTGCACGGGCACTTCAGCTGATGCTGCTGTAGTTTCCTATCGCCAATTCTCAAATCGGTTGGCATCACCTCCGCAGTCCAAATCACCTTGATAAACTCTGGTCTTGGTAAGGCTCGACGATCCCCTTTTTCCCTGCAGCCTCAAAGATCAAAAGCACAGGCGGGGTACAAATAGCTGACCTACCCTACAGCCCTTTGGAATCTAATCCTCGCTGGCAGCGCTGCGGTGTACTGTGACAAGGCTGGACGTCGACCTCTGTTCCTGACATCAGTTGCGGGGATGTTATGTTCCTACGTTGTTGTTATGGGTTTATCTGCCGGCTTTGCCAACACCAAACAGCCCTCACTTGGTATTGCTGTGATCCCTTTCCTATTTATGTGAGCTGCCCTTGGAGTCCAAGAGTGAGGGACTCGCTGACCGTTTCAACACAGCTATTTCGGATTTTATGACATGGCGTTTACTCCTCTTCCAATAGCATACACTGTTGAGATTCTGCCCTTTACAATCCGGTCCAAAGGGATGGCGCTGTTTACAAGTGCCGCTACTTTGGCCAACTCGTTCAACCAATTCGTCAATCCAATTGCGCTCAAAGCCATCTCTTGGCGATAGTGAGTTGTTCAGACCATCTCTAGTTGCTTGCTGCCCATTCACTGACTATTGTATGCTTAGTTATGCGGTGTATATTGCCATTCTAGTCTTCTACTTTTGTTTCATCTTCTTCGTGTTCCCCGAGACTAAACGTCTCTCAGCGGAAGATGCAGCAAGGGTTTTCGACTACAACAGGAAGGGCGCCGCCCTCGATAAGACAGATGATGATGTTGAGCATAGCGCTGTCAGTCCCGCCAACGAGAAGCAAGAATCTGAGTTCGTCAGCGAAGTCAAGGACAGGACTTAAGGCGGTGATGAACAAGGATGTGCTACGGTTAAATAAGGGTACCATATCGTACTCATCCACCATTAAGGACACGGCGACGAACTTCACTTGGTTGAATCTACATTCACAATATACTATTATTTCAAAAAGCACTGTAAAGTACCTGACTATGTGACTGATGATGTTGTCTAAATCAAGGTACTTTATATATATCTCTCATTATTGACACATATCATAGTGTGAAGAGAACAACGAAGAGCAAACAGGAAAGAATAACTATACTATAATCTCATAGTCAGTGGCCACTACAGGTCTAGGAGCTCATGCCTATTCGTTCGAGAAGTAGGCAGATAGGAGGTAGGTACTCTGTATTTCTGCAGCCTCCAGCATGTGTATGGAAGATGTCTTGGTAGTTACATAATCAACCAGTTTTCCCCGCAAATTCGGTTGATTTTAGCGGGAGGTCGTTACTAACAGTAGCCAATGAACTACCGTTATTAGTCCGTAAAGTTTATCCTCTCAGTTGATCAGGTTATTACGAGATTAAAAACCCACTCATGAGTTGACTGTGCAAAGATCTCTCAACTCAACCGCACAGAATCATGACGCCAATTCCACGTGCAGCCTCTGTAGGTTCACCCTCGCGGGGCCACAACAGGCTTGATCGTGTAGATTGTCGCAACTCGACGGCGGCTGTCGACAAGAGGCAGTATCAGAAACAGCGAACGCAGCGCGCCACCTATGCCTGTGAGCGATGTCGCCTCAAAAAGCTTCGATGTACGGGTGGCCACCCTTGCAGCGCCTGTCGCCGAGCTGAGATCGAGTGCGACTTTGGCGATCGGGGAGTGGATTGGCAGCAGAGTATCTCCATTACAAACCAGCGACTCTTGCAACTCGAGAAGACGGTCATGGAGTTGGTGTCCGGTCTGAGCCATCTGACCCATCCACAACAAGCAGCGCTCCCGCAATCGCCTTTCCCACATGCAGGACAAATGGTCTCAGCCACATCAGCTAATTTAGCAGATTCCTTTCACCATGCCACTGCATATGGGCGGGCAATTAATGTGCATGAAGTCAACAGCCCTTCTCCCCAGATGACACGAACTGCGGGGCCTCCAGATTCGTTCCCCGCGCGGACCAACATCGCGGAGCCCACTCAAAACCAAGGGCCAAGTGCGACGCCAGAACGTATATGTACCTCGCCGGGCCACCCTGGAGACTCAGAGGGGCTCGATTCACGCTGGGCTGCCCTGCAGAACAACTCAGCTCCGTTCCCCCCGTTAATGGCCCACCCCACTGTGTGGTCAGGCGAACCAGCAAAAACCATTTCCAGCGGAGATCCGAATGCTCAATTCGCTCTCGGCATGACACACTACGAAGCCAAGGTTGACTTACAGAGCGAACCAGTTTCGGGGGGAATTGTCGATAAGCGGGTGGCAAGAGCGCTCTTCTCCTTGTAAGTCCCTGGGTTGCTCGATTCATCAGGCAACAGCGGACTCACTGAGAAATAACCTAGGTTCTTCCAGAAATGTCACCCATTATTTCCGCTAATTGAGCCATGCAAGGACCTGGACAGACATTTCGATCATATCCGATCATCAGCGCCATTCCTCTTCACCGCAATCCTGGCAATTGCGGGCCGTTACTATACCGCTTATCGGGAGAAGCAATCCGCCAGGTCAAATCTGCCACCCATCCCCGGTAACGCCCTCGCAGCGCTCGCAGACCTGGCCTGTGCGCACCTCGGATTTGTCCTCTTGCGTAAACAACATCAGCTGTCAGACGTGCAGGCTACATTACTACTTTCTGTGTGGGTTCCGCGGGGAAGGGGTCAATCCGCGGACCAGTGGATGTTGACAGGGCTGTGTACTCGCCTGGCGTACCGTATCGGTGTACCCGATTCGTTTGGCTGCCCGGCCATTATCCGCCTCTTGAATTCATCTGATATCGACATCAACGATATCGGTGAGGCGAACAGTGTCTTGCCCCAGTGGCACACTTGGTTGATCATTAACCAGTAAATCTGATGTCTATACCGATATTTGGCCACTGATTAACCTCTGTTCCTAGATATGACATATGGCTCAGCCTTGGATTGGGTCGTCCCCACCCAATGCCAGTTGTCCAACCCTCTCCCCGACAGTATCTCACCGTTGTACGCAAGCTGGGCCCCTCAGCCCAGGTCGATTCGGAAGCTGCGACATACGTTACTAGCCTGACAGAACTTTCCGCCGTAAGCTATCCATTCTTGACTGTTGTTGCATCCACTTAACAAAGAGCTAAACTGTGTTGCTAAGGTGGCGGCGGATTTGGTTTCTGGTCTGCGCACAGCTCGCTTACCCCCGACACCGCGCCAAAATACACGCCAGCCCGCTGCCACAGCATGGTCTAAAATCTCATCACTTCTATCTGACCTAAACCCGCGGTTGGATGAGTGGCAGCGTCAATGGACCTGGGCCGGTGAGCCCTACGGGTACTCTCAGGCATGCATTGGAGCTTACATTCTATCTAGGTTCGTACGATGCCGTCATGCTTGGCAAGTACACCGACCTGGTCAAGATCTACAGTGAACATACGCGCTTATGCTTGAACTCTCTTTCGCTTAACCTCATTGCCGCTAATGCTACAGCGAACTCGGAGAACAATCTAACGATCTCCTGTTTGGAAAAAGCTTGCGAGGCAGCCGTAGCCCTTGTGCAGTACTACGTTAGGTCTTCTGATTCGGAGCCGATCATTCGATTTGGTGGAGATGTGAGATTCTGCTAGCTGCTGTTTGTGTCCTCGCTAATGAAGTGTTCTCATCCATGTATAGTACCTGGTTCTGATCCTTGGCCAAGCTGCAATGTTCCTCGTCCGAGTACTTGTCGCTCGACTCGAGCAGCCCTTGCCAGTAGACCGACGTGTCTTGGTGCATCATCTCAAGACTGCCATCGAGCTCCTGGAGTCTAATGACATGTCCACAACCGGTATTTGTGGCTGGGTGGCCCAACTGAGTCGCGAGCTGGCTCGCTACGCGGGACTTGCGTTTGACTCCGCTTCAGCTGATCCGACAGATGCCAAGTAAGACTTCACTTCTCGCGGCTTGATGCGTTCTGGCCCTTACCTTCTGACGCGGCATATGAACAGCTTCGCAGGGCTAGATTCAAGCCTTCCAGAAATCGAATGGGATTTTGATATCTCCGCCTTACTAGGCCAGAACATCCCGGCCGGAGAGACAGGCCTCGACCTCGGCCATTGCTTCGATTTTGCCCAGTCTTTCTTCCCTCCATCGACGGGTCCGGAGAGCCTATGAAGCGAACTCTGCACCGTATCCTCTGAAGGTTGAAAGGAAGGTACCGTCTTGTACATCGTTGATGGATTGGATGTCAGGACAGACATGTAATACTAATGTTCCATTCGATTCATATTGTATTTGTTTACTCATGACTATACTTTGCAATTGCGTCGACTTCGTAACCCCTAAACATTCTCTCTATGAGAGCAGCTCCCCTTCGATTTAGAAGCCTCGTCTTCCCCGTGGTGTGCATACCCATCGGCAGCGCGCTTCCCCACTTCGCGCAGTGCGAGCTCATTCAGCTTCTCTATCTCATCATCGCGCTTGTCAAATATCATCGAGACTTCTTCGATGGTATGGTGTCTGGTCTCAGGATACATGAAATACGCAAAGACCAGGTAGAACAATAGGATGGCGATATACACCGCGTAACTGCCCAGAGTAAGCTTCCTTCATCATCCTTCATTATCGATAATGGGACATACTTACTATTTCCATTTGAGGGTCTGCAAGGCAATGGGATTCACAAACTGATTGAACGAGTTCGCCATGGTGCCAACAGAAGTGAACAAGGCAAGGCCCTTGGTGCGTAGTCCGAAAGGCAGGATTTCGGCTGTATATGGGACCGGTAGCGGTGTCCAGGCGATGTCGTAAAAGCCATAGTAGCTTGGAATCAAGTCAGCTTTCCTTGGTCCCTTCCACTGCGTTGGATTTGGGCCATGACTCACAGGAAAATGGACGGCACTACGGCAATGCTCATAGCGTGGCTCCCTGTTGTAGCGAAACCAGCGGAGAAGCCCATGATGAGGGCGTATGAAATGAGCATACCGATGATGGAGACGAGGAAAAGTGGACGACGACCGAAACGTTCAACATTCAACGCTGCGCCGAATGCCAGGATGAGGTTCCAGATCGCTAGGCCATTTCATATCAGTATATATGCGCCCGCTAATCGTTTTTTTCAGCCTCGTTCTTACCGAGCCCAGATGTGAGAAGCGTTATTTGGACTGGAGACGTTATCCCGATAGAGTGGAGTACAGGGGTCAGATAGCTGCAGGGCAAAAGGTCAACACAACTGTCATGACAAGTGCCAGCAGACAGACTTACTAGGAGACAATGCCATTGCCCACCCAGTTGGTGCCTACACAAAGGGATAAGAGTACAACAAGACGCCGTCGATTCCCCTCTGTCATGAAGAAGTCTCGATAGGACGCATGATGCCCAACTCGTTCTTTCGTCAGTACCATTTGGATCTCAGCCAATTCCCATTGGACAAGAGGGTCGTCGAGAACACCGTTGGCGTGGTACTTGCTCAATATCGCCGAGGCTTCCGCTATTCGGTCCTTGGACACGAGCCACTGGAGTCCAAATGGATGAGCCATGAAAGTGTCACGCAATATATGGGAGTCGTAACTCACTCTTGGAGATTCCGGGCAGCTTATCAATGTAACAAGGACAAATAAAGGTCCTACGACTTGTACGATCGAAGGCGTCCGCCATGACCAGTCACCTGGGATATAGAGAGCCGCGACTGTGGGAAGAGCTCTAATTCAGCACAGGGTCGTTGATGAGGCAGGGCTACACGAGGTCACCCACAACAAAGCAACGCTGATAGCAGGGCGCCAAAGTAGAAGAAAGGATAGTAGCAGGAAGCCAACATCGGTCGTAATCGAGGGTGGGCAATCTCCTGAATGAGCGCGGGAGCGGCCACCTTGGCGAGACCACCACCTCCGCCAATGATGGCGCGACCTGAACAAGTTCCGAGTTTTAGAACATAATCCCAAAGGCACCAAAGGGGGGGGGGGGGGGGGGAGGGATAGTTACCAGCAACCCACATGCCGGCGCTATTGGCAAAGGTGTTAATGAAACCACCGGCAAGGACAAGGAAAGATCCCAGGGCCAGGGTGACTCTGCGCCCGAAGCGCCGAGATAGGAAATCACCAAGGTAGGCCGTCACAATCGATGGGAGGTACAAAGATGCAGCATAAAGCCCCAAGATTGTGCCTTTCGGATGGTCAAAAAACTCATTCCAGGCGGTAACAGCCTGTAGCCCGTTGAGGAGACCGGCATCATCTAGCATCACTTGAGTAGGTGGGTGACGCAGACCCTATTCGGCAATCTACTCACAGCCCTATGTACATGTCTTAGCTTGTGTAAATAGTTACAGAAAATCGATACGGTACTTACCAGGTAATAAATCACAACACACAGCCCAAGACTTATGAAGCAGCGTCAGCCAGCATTCCCGGCTTGAGTTGTTATCACCAGCTGCACAGGACTTACCAGTGTGCAATGTTCGCCTTGAGAGCAGGGTCCTTGTACCAGTGTTCATTGGTATTGTCTAGTAGAGGGAATCAGTCAGCAGGGCATGGAGCAGCGTGGTGGTGAAGGTCCTCACTGGGTATGTTCTGAAGCGTGTGTGTCTGCTGCATCATAACGGCACCACGAGGGATGGTTACCCCAGCCTGGGCAGTGGTGAGATTGGTATGACTGATGGAAGGTCTCAAAAGTAGACAAGGCTTAAGGAGGGAGAGAAGGGGATGAAGTCCGGGGTAAACTGCCGGGACTTTAAAACGTTCTGGGGGAAATGGGGAGCCATGTAGTTTAATTAATTGCAAAATGAAAAATTGGCCGGAGATTTGCTTGGAGTAAATCACGACTCCAAGTTCCCATTACCAGTTTCCTGGGACCGGGGAAGATCCGAACGAATGTCAACCAATGACCCGCCAGACAGAATCCCCCGCACCGGGGAGCCCCCCCGGCCGCGGTAAATATGAAAGAGTATGCAGGGGCACTTGGCTTGGCGCGCAGCGGCCATGTAGTTAAAAATCCTGGTACTATCGGAGCAGCGCCACAAACCACCTTGGAATACATGTTGCTCAAACGAAGCTCATTCTCTATACTCCTCTGGCCGCTATACTTGGAAATCTCTTCTTGTCTGTGGTACTTTCCTGACTACCATTGCCCCTAGTTTCGAACAAGGAGAGATATCGCAATGGCGAATAAGGGAATGGATAGATCATTCATGACCGCTTCTGTCGAAGATTTGGTCCAAAGTATGTCGCTGACTGAGAAAGTGTCGCTTCTTTCCGGCGAGGATTGGTGGAGGTAAGGGGGATTATGTCCCATCGTCCAAGAGTATCAAGTGCTATTTCAACTAACAAACATCGCAGGACCACGGCGGTGCCCAGACTCAACATCCCTTCGTAAGGTTCTTTCACGACATACATAGCCGGACCGGCTTTACTGAGAAGTATCACTCCAGCATTAAGCTCACTGATGGACCCAACGGCGCCCGAGGTCAATCTTTCTTCAAAATGAGTAAGTGGCGAAATGCTGGAAAGATTGCTGAAGCTAATCTTGCTGTGAGCACCCGCTGTGGTTCTTCCCAATGCTACCGGCCTTGCTGCTACATTCTCTCCCACCCTCCCCGCCGAAGCCGCTCGCCTACTGGCCGCCGAGACCAAAGCGCGAGGTGCTGTCTGTCTATTGGCACCGACCATTAATATCTGCCGAAGCCCTCTCGGAGGGAGGACCTTTGAGTCATTTGGGGAAGATCCGACCCTCAGCGGTATCATGGCCGCCAAGTATGTCAATGCCCTCCAGGATGAAGGGATCGGCGCAGCGATCAAGCACTTCGTCGCCAATGACCAGGAGCATGAACGAATGGGTCAAGACTCCATCATTGCTCCCAGAGCGCTTCGGGAGATTTATCTTCGGCCATTTCACATCGCCCAAGCTTTGGCCAAGCCATGGTCATACATGACCTCGTACAATAAGCTCAACGGCACCCATTGCTCCGAGCATGACTGGCTGTTGAGAGGTCTTCTCCGAACCGAGTGGGGGTTTGACGGACTCGTCATGTCCGACTGGATGGGGACATATTCTGTTGCCGAGGCGATCAACGCCGGGCTTGATTTGGAGATGCCCGGGAAGCCCCGATGGCGCCAACTGCCGCTGGTGCGGCAGTTGATTAATGCTCACAAGATCGCGCCGGCGACAATCGACGAGCGGGTGATAACCATCTTAAAGTGGGTCCAAAAGCTTGTCGTGCTCAACCCTGACACTGTCTATGGGCGCGATGACTCGATAGAATGGACGCGAACGGAAGACCAGGCGACAGACGCGGCGCTGATACGGCGTATCGGCAACGAGGCTATCGTAATGCTGAAGAACGAATCGTCCGTGCTGCCTATTCGACGTGGCAAAGTAGCAGTCATTGGTTCCAACGCTAAGAATGCTGTCATTACAGGCGGCGGCAGTGCGAGGCTTCGACCTGCCTGGTGTGTTACACCATGGCAGGGATTAGTTGACAACAAACCTGACGAAGTGGATTTACGATACACCCTGGGCTGCAAGGGCTCCAAATTTCTTCCCGTTTTTGGTGAGGAGTTTACCAGCATGGATGGTACCACCCGCGGCTTTGATATGCTTCACTACGCTATTGTCGACGGCAAACAGGCCAGCCAACCAGCCGTCTCTGAGGTCTGGACTAACTCAGACATCATGCTCGCTGACTTTAGCCACCCAGGCCTTGGCGATGACTACTTCACCGAGATCCGAGCTTTGTTCACCGCACCAATTACCGGTGACTGGCAATTCGAGATCAGCGTCACTGGTCAAGCTTGGGTCTATGTCGACGACAGACTATTGGCCGATTTATCGAAAGAGCAGAAGCGGACCTCATCATTCTTTGGAAACGGAGGCAATGGTACTGTTATTACGTTCTCGGTGACTAAAGGCAAGGTCTGTAACCAAATCGTTCCCCGTCTAGCATACAAGTCACTCACGTTCAATCAGGTCTACAGATTCCGTCTCTTGCACGACTCCAGAAAACCGCCACTAGCTCCAGGTCAGGACAGCCAGCCATTGCAGCTCATTGGCATGAAGCTTGGCTCCTTCCCCGCTATCAATGAGGACCGAACGATAGATGAGGCCGTAGAGCTCGCCAAAGAGTCTGACATCGCCTTGTTGGTGGTCGGGTTAGACCAGGATTGGGAGTCGGAGAGCTATGACCGACCAAACTTATCTCTCCCTCTCCGTATGAACGACCTCATCCGTCGCGTTGCGACCGAAGCACCAAACACCAAAAAGGTCGTTATCTTGCAGACAGGTTCCGCCGTATCCATGCCATGGCTGGAACATGTCGACGCCGTCTTGTGGCCCTGGTACGGCGGGAACGAGGCTGGAAATGCCATCGCTGATATCGTATACGGAACGGTCAACCCTTCCGGACGATTGCCCATCACCTTGCCGAAACGAGAGCTCGACATTGCTGCAAACCTCAACTTTAAGTCGGCACGAACCAAGACTTACTACGAGGAAGGTATCTGGGTCGGCTACCGTCACTTCAACGCCCGCGGCATCGAACCAATGTACCCCTTCGGTCACGGCCTATCATATAGTACCTTTGATTATTCCAACCTGACCGTTTCGCCGTCCGCATCGTCTTCTCCAGACTCATGGCGCATCTCTGTTTCTGCCAGAGTCACTAATACTGGCACGGTACCTGGCGCTCATTCCGTCCACTTCTACACCAGCCCGCCCGCACCAACAATGACTTCTCTCACGCATCCTGATGTCACTCTGCAAGCATTCGCAAAGACTGCTGTACTTTTACCCGGTCAGTCCGAGACGATCGCCGTGGAGATGGACAAATGTAAGTGGATTGAGATTTGATGGCTTTGTTACTCGCTAATCATTAGAGCAGTCGCTATCTCGCACTGGGATGAACTGACTTCGACCTGGCAAGCCGAGCCCGGGCAATGGCACGTCAAGATAGGAAGGGATGCACAAACCATGTGCGCTGCAGCTCCGTTCAACGTCTCTCCAGGCTTCAGGTGGCACGGAATATAGTTTCGGCGTATCATATTTTACCAAGGCGATATATAAACTATATAAGATGACTTGTAGTGCAAGCAGAGAGTACTGCAAGATGATGATATCTTATCACCGGGTGATATACTGATCAGCGCCGATTGTACTACATCAAACGAGCAGCAAATTTAACACTTAAAGGCATCGAGGTTATTAAATGGATGAGTGTGAAATAGATTTGTATTATTCAGTCTGAGTCACTATAATGTCTGAGGTAGTCAGGACCTCACCCCTTGGATTTTGTCAAAAATCCAGCCGGATTATAGATTCCGAACAAGGCCCAGATACCAACATAGCGACCAACATTACTTCGAGATGCTTTGCACCTTGCAAATCTAGACCTTTATAGAAGCGCGCCGGGTAGAGTGCTTACAGTCCCCCAGAGGTCGGTGAGGGGAGGGGCTATCATCTGGGGTTCAGGTCGGCTTGCACTCAGGATATGCATGGTACCTGGGAAAAGTTTGGACGAGGCTGTAATACGAGGGCACATTTGGCCTATTCGCCGGACAGTCTTGTTGCTTTTGCTAATCTTCTTTCTACTGGTGGGACGCGCTGCGCTTTGCAAGGATCATGAATCACAGCCTGGTCTGGAGGTTAGGGAAAGGTGTCCAACCAGCATAGAGAGACCAAGCCATGCACTCGTCAGGTGGTTCGAAGACTCACTCAACATGGTCCTATTTATGCCCTTGTACCCTTTACTGGGTGTGTACGACAAATTGGCCCCTTCTCTTTTACCCACCACACCTAAATGCATGGTGGCTTTTATAATGTCAACCTCAAGAAATTCCCCAGTCTCCGACGGTAAATGGGAACGCTTCAAGGAGATTATTCGGTCCCTGTGGGAGACACACACCCTCTCAGAGATGATGAAAATCATGGCGGATGACCCCAATTTCCACGCGACGTGGGTTAACATTCCAATCTATGATACTTGACGTGGTTGCTAACAGCAAGTAGCAAAAGTCAATTTGAAAAGCGGTTGAAGCACTGGGGGTTCCGAAGGTATAAAACGTCCGACGACTGGAGAAAAGTCGCTACAAAGGTTGAGAAGCGGCGGCACAACCAGAAAAGCAGTACAGTCGAGTATGAAGGCTTCCCTATTCCGCCTGAGACTCTCCGTAAAGAGATGTCCCGCCATACTACTTTGACTGAATTGGGTCAAGCTACAAATGGTGAGTACTAGATAGTACCCTGACCAGTACGAGAGAACATCAGTTAATGTCCGCAACAGCAATGACCCCGGCAACTCCTGAAGGCTTTGTCATATTTACACCTCGTCCGATGAACGATCAATCAATGACTGTTGAGTCCAACCATAGCTTAGAAGAGGTCGTACAAAAGACAAAACTAACAGCGTGACTTTTCAAGCCTACCTGAAGCATTAGTCTTGAGCGCAACACTGCCCTGCTGCCAGTTCAACACTAGTCTAAGATGGAGAGGACAGCTACTCAGTCCCTGGCAGCGAGGCTTGGCACATAGAAACAATAGTCTCCACTCGTCAGCACACTACGTATCTCAACTATAACTATTCTCCGGGGCTAGGCCTTTATGATAGACTCACAAAAATTCCCCGGAACAAAGCATACTAGCTTGTATAAGCGAAAGGTTTGCTTGGCTACAGCCTACCCATGCGGATATTTATCTACTATCGTGACCTCCTAGGGTTGGTAGGTTAAGTTCTGGGCGAGAAGAGGGTCGTCAGTTGGAAGATCACAGGGCGAGACACTGTCCTTCGGCTGGGAGGAAGAGAGAAGATTGTTTTGGGAAAAGTTCTACCCTTTTTCTCAAGCTTTTCCGCTGATGGGCGACTTTACCCGATCCAATGGTTTTCGTTACCTTACACTAGTGGGGTTCGTCGGAGCATTCCGTTCTCTTTGCTCAACGGGCTGGAGGGATCCACACACTAGACTTGGAGCCTTCATTCGATTGCTACTAGCACATGCAGTTGGACACATTCCGAGGATACAGCTGAGAGACTGGACCCTTATGTCCCAGTATGTCGCATTGTCAACAGCCCAGACATGTGCAGGGGACAAATACTGCCTGACTCCTCCCAATTTTTTTGCACGACTGATTGCAGACTTGCAGTTTCCCGCCTATGACACCCTGCAAGTCCCCACAGAGTTACACACTCTGAAATAGCCTGATAATCTCCTCTGTGCCCACTTTTTATATTATCTCTCTCAGGCACTGACTATCCTACACCCACTTTGCCACCTCGCTGCGGAGGTGTACACGCTAGAAGAGGGCGCTAAAAAGCACTTACTTCTTTTCTATCCGCGTCCATTCCTCATCTTCCACCAACGCCCCTGGGCAACCTTCCAAAATAATCTGTCGCTCCCTCTTAACGTTGCATTTCTCGACTTCCAAAACGTCAAGAGGCATACCATCAGCTGACCCGTCCCACTGAAAAAATTCCATCGCCCAGCACAGCGCTGCATGGCCGCGTTCCACTTTTTCCCCTGTCTCCCTTTTGAGCTTCGGGCTCGAATCTGGCAGCTGACGGTGGAGCCGCGTACTGTCGAGGTCCGCGTTAAGAAAGATGATGGATTAAGGGGCAAGATTCTGCATGTAACCTCATCAACACCAGTGCCTGCGGTCCTTCAGGTCTGCCATGAAGCCCGAAACCAGGGGCTGTACCAACAGGCCTTCAAGTTCCCCTCTGGGGTTGAGCCGCGGTATGTCTGGGTGAACTTCGAGATTGACATGATCTCAATTGCAGACACCTATTTCGATACAATTGAACCGGCTGAACAACAGCTGATTCGCCGGCTTACTATTCAGCGCGAGAATACAGACTCCTTTTCCCGCTCTGAGTCCCTGGAGCTACAAATGTATTCTAATCTGGAGGAAATGCATGTCATCTGTGAGGATGGCCTGCTGGCGTGGCAGGATGCATGGGAGTATGTTTACTGGCCATGCCCAACAGAGAATCTAAGGTTCATTGACAAGGAGACGGGGCAGATTGCGGTTGGCGAGGACCTGGATAGAATGGCGGACGAATGGATGGCAACTTGGTGATCCTGAATGATTATTTAAGCCCCTGTCTTATAGCTGTAGAACTTGCTGTATTCCGTGGCTCAATATTTAAGAGAAGGTGTCTCAAGATACTTATATCTCAGAAGTCGCTACACATCAGCTTTCCCACAGTTAATTTTCCTCATTAGATTATGTAACCTCAATACATAGCGTTGTCTCCCTTTCGTATTCCGTATACTTTATCATTGGGTTCAACAGGATCAGTGTTCGGTCCCCACTACATTCGGCACGACTGCATCAGGTCTCCGACCCGTTTATACGTCTTAAAGAGCGCATAGTGTTCACTGGCTGATTTATCGGTCGTATACCAGTGAGTGCGAACGTCTTTGATGAGCTTGTCAACATTACTGATGCCTTTGGCCTTGGCCGCATCAGCAGTGGCCTTCCGGTCAACGGTCTCCCATTGCGTCGTGGGATTCGAAATGGGGTTGGCCCCCAAATTCATCAACTTGATCTCCATCTCGTTGGGAATCCCCAGCTTGGCTTTGACCTCTTCGATGAGAAATGGACCGTGATCCCCGGCCCGCGCAATGTTGATTTTCTCTAGAGTGGCATCGAAGTCATCCCACATGTGCTTGTTTGCGTCGGTCTTGTGGAGCCATGCATCTTTGACCAAATTGCCGAGTTTCAAAGTGTAGGCGTTGAAATCGCCGCTTGCGCCCCTTCATGGCCTTGTAGGGCGGGAAGTTGGTCACTTTCTTGTTGGGAGGGGTCGTGTACTTCGTGTAGAGCGTCTTAGCAGTCTCTTGAATATTAGGCCTTGCCGTGTTTTGATCTGCCCCGGGAGGGCCGACCAGGCTGTCGTTGGGACGTGTTTTGCCCAGGGAGGCCATGAGTTCATTGAAGTTGCATCTGCCGCCGTCCCTGCTTCTGCACGCTACCCACTCATTGTTCACACAACTTCCGGTTTTGTCGTCCCATTTTTTGCATTTGAAGCCTAGGGTTTGGGCCTCGGGGTCGTTGAGCCCGTCGATTTGGTAGGCGTAAAAGAACAACACGCGCTCAAGACATCCCTGATATCCAGCGGCCCAAACACTCGCGGCGATGTACGCAAG
This sequence comes from Aspergillus lentulus, assembly GCF_010724455.1. The sequence continues at coordinate 159,539 of NW_022983919.1, read as the reverse complement.
CGCGAGGAAGAATGAAGACTTCATACCGAGCAAACAGGAACACAGATTAACACAGACAAGAGAGAGCGGTATATACCGAGCAAAGCTGAGCAAAGATAAGTGGGAAGAACCGAGGATAAATGGATATGCCTTCTTGTTTCCTTCTTCCTTCTTACCCCCCCTCCCCGGGTTCCCCTTTCTTCCCAGCTATCATTTTTATTTTTGTCTATGTAAACTTAATTTTATTTTTTGCAACGCAGACCTCTACGCCGGACCTGAGTGTTGTGGGGGGGTTCCGCAAGTCGCCTTCTGTGCCTGAACGGCCGAGAGCTATAGTTCACATCTAGTTGGCGCTAGAAAACAATTCCCTCGCAGGGGTTAAGGAGTGGATCTCAGGGTTGACATCAAGGAGATTTTAATGTTACATCCAGGCACACCCTAGGCTCACTCCTGATGCATGATAAAATCATTCAAAGTATCGATTTAATCGTCAGCTTCATCCCCCCATTATTGTCAACGGCTTCTCATCTCTTCCGAGGGCCTTTCTTTGCGCAGCCCTCCTTCACTATGAAGCCATCACTGTTCTTCTTCACTACCTTGGTGGCAGGGGCCTTTTCTGCCCATTCTGGCTCCCATATTCACCTCCACGTGTCCCACCGAGCACGCACATCAGAAGCACTAGACGCTAGAGATGCCCAAGGTCTTGGCGAATGGCTTGCAGCCAACAAGCGGGCGCCACCCAGCGCGCTCAAGGCATGCCCTCTATCCTGTCATGAAACTGGTAATAGCAGTTCAGGGGCCGGATGGTTCTTGTTTCCCGATGCGTCAAGGCTCGCTGCGTGCAACGAGACCATGCTGCTCGACTTTGTCGTCCAAAATGAAGTTGATGGTGCCAGTAGTCATGGGCCCAAAATGGGCATCAGTACATGCACAGCCGACTATAGCTCGGCCACGCAGGCGGCCTACGAGCCACATGATGAAAAGGCAGCTCTCTGCCCAATCCCTAATCATGCCCTCGTCGAAGCATCCATCAGAATGTCCCATTCTACCGCTAGGAATGATGATGGCTTTGCCGTTCAGGATGTGTTATCTGCTGGCCACCAGATTGTGAATTATTTCAGATCACAAAAGCGTTCCTGCGTGGAGAACGCCTTGGCTTTTGGATACTCTCAATCCGCCGTCGTGGGAGTGATTGCCGGTGCGGAGGTCCACCAGCATGGCGTGACCACGAACGTTCTCAACAAGTTGCTCGCTATGTCGAGAAAAACTCGGTCTCCGAAACGACTATCGTCCAGCTGTGTCAAGCCGATGGCCGCGGCGCAGACTACGGCATCGGTATCATTGTGAGCAGCGCAAAGCATCTGCCCGTCGTCCAGGACGCCGTCAAGACCTGGGTAAAAGGACGATGCGTCTCTGCGGCGGATGGTGATGAGGACTGGACGACTGTAACCCTGCGCGTCCCTACCCGTGTCAAGTCAAACTCAGATGCCATTGGGAATATGACGTTACCAACCGCGGCTGCCCACTTGGGGTCAAGATCCCGGTTTGCTGCCCGGGCAGAGTGCCAGACAACCACGGTCAATCCTGGCGATGGCTGCTGGGCTCTGGCCGACCGGTGCAAGATCACCGACGCCAAGTTGAAAGAGTACAATCCCCGTCCAAACTTTTGCAACACTCTTGTTGCCGGCGAGAAGGTCTGCTGCTCTTCCGGCACCTTGCCTGACACTGTCCCTCCTAGAAACCCAGACGGCACATGCAAGACAAGGCAGGTGGTAGGCGGCGACATCTGCGGCTCCCTGGCGTCCAAATGCGGTCTAAGTCTGCAAGACTTTTACAAGGTGAACACTGAAGCCAATCTGTGCCTGAACCTGAAAGCTGGACAGCATGTATGCTGCACGCGTGGCAAGCTGCCCGATTTCAGGCCCAAGCCCAATCCCGACGGATCTTACTCCACGTACATGACCAAGGCAGGCGACGACTGTTACGGCATTGCCGCAGCTAATGGCATAACTGTTACAGATCTCGAAGAGTTTAACAAGAATACATGGGGCTGGAGCGGCTGCAAAATTCTCCCACTCAACTTCAAGTTGTGTGTGAGCTCAGGATCACCGCCTATGCCTGCCCCTGTTCCAGTAAGTATATATATATATATTCATTTCAAACCCGATACAAGAGACCTTTGAAGAATATACGCTGATGTTGCTCTTTAGAACGCTATCTGTGGGCCGACTGTAAGGATTTCCAGACTGCTGCACCAAGCCTGAAATTGTTCGGACTAATATGATCTCAAAGGTTCCCGGCACCAATGAGCCAGCCAAAGGCGCCGAACTGTCCACACTCAACCCGTGCCCCCTAAAGGTTTGCTGCAACGTGTGGGGTCAATGCGGCACGACAGATGATTTTTGTACAGTGTCCAAGCCAGAGACTGGCGCTCCTGGCACTTCTGCGCCCGGCAAAAATGGCTGTAAGTGCTTCGGTCCAGCAGCACAGCATCTACTGGTACTCCGGAGAAACACAGCTGACTCTGAAATTTAGGCGTCAGTAACTGTGGCAGAGACATTGTCAACAGCGGGCCTCCCGACCGGACGATCCATGTAGCATACTTTGAAGCCTGGAACCATAGGGCAAGTGCTTGACCATGGATGTCGGCCAGATCGACACGGATAAATATACGCATATCCACTTCGCTTTCGCCGATGTGACAAAGGACTTCAACGTCGATATAAGCGCGGTTAAGGAGCAGTTTAACCTCTTCAAAGATATGTCCGGGGTCAGGAAGATTATTTCTTTCGGCGGCTGGGACTTTAGTACTATGCCTGGCACTTTCAATATCCTTCGTGAAGCTGTCAAGCCTGCCAACCGGGATATCTTCCAGAAGAATCTCGTTGCCTTTGTCAATGAGCACAACCTCGACGGTATCGACCTCGACTGGGAGTATCCTGGAGTAAGTAGCACACGTTCACTCATTTTACTTTTACACTACGGACTTGGTTAATGTAATAAATCTAGGCTCCTGACATTCCCGACATCCCCCCGGGTAACCCGGAGGCGGGTAGGGACTATTACTACTTGCTCTCCAACGTCAAAAAGGCATTGGGCGGTACCAAATCTGTCTCCTTTGCAGCCCCGGCTTCCTATCATTATCTGAAATCTTCCCCTATGAAGGCAATGGGCATCCATCTCGACTACATCGTCTACATGACCTACGATCTCCACGGCCAGTGGGACTACGGCAACAAGTGGACTTCGTCCGGCTGTCCCAGCGGCAACTGTTTAAGGTCCCATGTCAACGACACAAAGACCAAAGATGCCCTGTCGATGATCACCAAGGCTGGCGTGCCCTCTAGAAGGTGGTTGTCGGTGTGACCAGCTACGGCCGGTCGTTCAAGATGGCCGAGGCCGGTTGCACTGGGCCAATGTGCAAATTCACCGGTACCTCGCGCATATCCAACCCCGCAAAAGGACGCTGCACAGACACGGGCGGCTACATCTCCAACGTGGAGATTGCTGAGATCATCAGCAGCGGCAAAGTCACCAAGCAGTGGACCGACGTCGGCTCCAACTTCCTGGTCTACAGCGACACCGAGTGGGTGGCATATATGGACGATGACATGAAGGCTGCTCGAGCGAAGTTCTATGATTTGTACAACTTTGCCGGAACCACCGACTGGGCCGTTGACCTGCAGGCATTTAGAGAGTAAGCGCCCTGAGCTGAGCGTCATGGACCTCGCACGCCTTCTACAATGATATGTTCAAGGTACTAACTCTCCGCAGTGGCAGCGGTGGTGATGACTACCCTGATGATTACGAGCCGTACATCGACACCAGCATGTACCCAGAGTGTGTAACCAAGTACACTACCTTCAAGGAGCTCAACGACCACAAGGATTCGATTCCTGCTCACTGCATGGAGCAATACATTTTCAATGTCGAGGTCGCCGTCATGGAAGCAGCCTTGGAAAAGTACAAGGACCTGGTCAACAATGGCTACGACGAAAAGTATAAAATCTACGAAGGCTACGTCGACGAGCGAGTCCAGGACCAAATCGAGGACCAAATCGACGCATTCATGGGCAGCGGCAAGGCGGACAAGTACTTCAAGTGCACGGAGACCAAGGACGTTATGTGCTGCTCCAAATGTAACATTCCCCATTGTACGGTGGATTGCGACAAGTCCAAGGATTGTAATGGCAGGGCCACAGTCGATATCAAATGTCCGACAACTCTCAAGAGCGGTTCCAGCACCGTCATCGCGGTAGGCGATCATTTTCCCAACGCCACATACACGCTGCAAGACTCCGAGGGCTTCTGGAAGGACATTGGTGCCGAGTACGGCATCGAGGAGTCGTGGGTCAAGTTTGGCAGGAGGCACATCAGGGCCGGCAATGGCTGTCAGTACGCTGGCGAGGACGTAAATGACTGTATCGACAAGCAGATTAGTGGGTTTTACAACTATCCCATGAAAGACACGGTCAAGGTCTACAACCCCAAGGACCTTATTGGCGACTCGTACGACAAGACCGAGGACCTCCTCAACCGTCTCAAGATCGTCAGGGACAATGCCGATTACGACGAGCTCATGCAGTGGTCCGACCTGGTCGACGCCGGATCTCTACCCGCGTTGACGATACGGACTGCCGTCGAGAGTATGGACAAGATTGTCAAGTCTGCCAAGAAAATCAGAAAGAAGGAGCGCGAGGAGTTCATCGTCAATTTCCTCACAGGCTTGCTCTTCTTCATTCCCTTCGTGGGGGAGGCCGCCGGCGCCACTGGTCTGACGGCAGTTCGCTCCATGCTGCGCCTGGCAGGCGCCGCTGATGAGACGGGTCGGCTGGTGCATGACATTATCGAGCACCCTGAAAATGCCTTTATGAGTGTCTTTAGCTACTTGGCCGGGGCCGGAGCTGGGCGAACCGGGTTTAAGAACGCTGCCAATGTGAGACGATCCATGAAGGCCAGCGACATTGACAATCTGGGGTCGATGAAGGTAGATTTGGACCTGATTCAGACTGTGCGTGGCGTCACTTGTCATATCTAAGGTTGAATCTTGTCCATCGACCCGCCCACCCACGCCCACTATACGGGAAGAACGAGAAAAAGTAAACCTTCCATCAGCACTCACCTGGCCAGTAATACAAATGTAGTCTAATGAGGACACCCCGGAAGATGGCAAACATGTAGACTTCGTTTACAACAGTTTCTCAGAGAAGGCGTAAAGCTGCCTGACGGGGTCAGGGGCGTCTTTGCCCAGTTTTTGGACGACTACCTCGATCCCCAAAATGCTGACTTCACTAGCTGGGTATAGTGGGACTATCTGGAGGAGGCGGTTGCAAAGGACCAAATCAGGCACTCCTGACCAGGATCAGGTGTGGGTTGAGCAACACGCAGGAAGCTTGGGATCTCCTCAGACAGGGGAAGACTAGCGGCGAGAGATTGATCATTCACCCAACTTCTGACTAGACACAGTTTATCTTATGAAGACTATCGAATTATACATCTATATAGAGGAATTTCTGCTGTCGACAACACGCTACTTATACGTCATGAGTCTGGCCGTGTTACTTTCTTGGATCAGGAGCGTGGGAAGGGGAAAAATGGTCATTGAATGTGCGAGTGTAGTACGCAAGGATGATGCTCTAGTGAATTTTATCCGAAAGGATCCATCAAAAGACCCCGCCTCGGGGTCACACAGCTCTATAGGGACACCTCTTCGATGCTTCACAATGAAGTCACCAGCTTGTCTCAAAGTATCTGTCTTGAATACCTCTGCCACCCAAGCATCTGCCATCGGGTTGCTCTGGTCCCATGCAAAACCACCAAAGCACATCCTAGTTGGAATAGTATAGGGGGAGACGGCCAGAAAGCCCAATTCTACAAAGAAAAGAGAAAGGAGACGCGGCCCTGAGGAATGGGATGGGAAATCACGAAGGCTAAATGAGCTGAAGAACTCACCTGGCCCAAACCTCACCGCAAAAGCAGCCAGCCTGGATGGCTGTGTATGTCAGATACGCCACGGGTTCTTGGCTACAGCTCATAGCAATATGCCAACATCCGTACCGCAGTGACAGTCCATGAAGCTTCGGTAGTCAGAAGAACTTGCACTTCTTCTTATTCTTGAGATTAATCCTCGATGGAACCATAAACGTAATAAGTACAGATGATGAGTGTACATATATGTGTTCCCTTTCCCTGTTCCCCATATTCACTGGTGCCAGAAAAAGGATACCTACTGACTCCTGATCAGATGCATCCGGTTTGTCTTCTAAGGCTGACTGTAAAAGTAAAGGCGGATTAAGCAAGAACAAAACTCATTCATAACATATCTGCATAGTCGATAGTGACATGTTGGTATTCGAGAGAGATACCATAGTAATATAAATCTCTCTCAGAGACCAGTGAGTATAAAACAGTACAATGTGCAATCTTCCAGTCAGGTGGTGCTGTATCCTCAAGCTGGTAGGGTTCTTTGTATCTTTGTCTGCAAGAGTAAACTGCTCTGGATGTGCATTATAAAACATAATGAATAGGACCGTGCCGTGGTGAGATTTACAACTACACATGCTTCTTGCGGTCGATGGTATAGTCTGACCTGGAGTGTTGGCCAGAGATATTACAATATCGAACATGCGACACAAGCTACGTAACCTTTGCTACAAAGGGATGATAATTCTTTAAATAGTACGTCTCTAGTCTCCTTGAATAACCAGACGCTTTCTAAAAAGGAATTGGACAAGGTAGATCAATCAATTCTCCATTCTCTGCCGAAGCATATACTGACATTCAAAAATGCATTTAGTGGCAATTCCCATTGGAACTACAACCGTTAATGACGCGCGGCGCTCGAGAAGTATCCAATCGGCAAAAGCACGAGGAATTGATGGGAATGTCTGCTACAGCGAGCGCCAGCTTTACTGCAGGCTCGATGACAGCCGCTTCCTCCGTCCTTCCCAACCGCATCAAGCATTCATGATACCCCTGGAGCGACCAAACATTGTTCGGGTGGCGGCGGGGACGAATCAGCGTGCTATCGAGTCCCAGGTCAGCGCGGTACACTTTGGCCGCTTCCTCGAGATGGCCCTGCTCCAGGAGAAGGGCCGCGTAGGCATGTCGACTGGGTTGCATCCACGACCATGGTTCACTATACGGGAGCTTGTCATCCAGTTCGATGGACTTGCGCAGATGCTCAAAGGCCTTGTCGTAGTTTTGACGGCGATACTCGATTTCTCCATCCAGCATGGCCGCGGCCACGGCCAAGGTCTGCGTACACTTGCCATTATAGGCGCGGCGGGTCCCTGGAACAAGTGCACAAGTCTGCTGAAAGAGCTCCCGCTGCTCTAGGGCTCCATCTATATCCCCAGTAGCCGCATAGGCAACTGCCTTGGCGTAATGTGTAGTTGCCGTCGTGACTCTGTATAGTTCGGGGTCTTTTGGCAATTCCATTTGTTTCAGCGCCTCCCACATTCCAAAGCGCACCATGACATGTAAGCGAATGGACATGAAGTTCTCCAACCAATCAGCCATGGGCGGGGACTTAATTCGTAGCACATCTTCAGGGACTGAAGCCTCCATCCGATCGACCGCATCCAGGGCCGTATTCAATTTTCCGCAAAGCATAGCGGCGTAGATGAGGGAATGGTAGTCGTGAAGTCGATAGAACGTGTAGAAGTTGTATGGACCTGCGCGGCGCACATACTTGTCATCTGCTAGAGTAGCCTTGTAATTGGACGCAATCGAGCGTCGCCAATCCCCGATCAGAATGTCGAGATGAGTTGGCATGTGATGGATGTGGCCTGCATCAGGCATCAAGTCACGCAGCTGGTCGGCGACATTGATACCTAACTCAGGATTCGGCGACATTTCAATGTAGTGGATGTAGAGGTGCAGCAGCCCCGGGTGCTTCTCAGACCCTTTTTGAGCCAGAGCGCGTTCCAGTACCTCCTTGACCTCCATTGTGGCTGCTTTGGGATTGGGTTCGCCAGTAAACAGATCCCAGAGCGCCCAAGGAGTCAGATTCATCAGCGCGTCCGCGTAGAGAACTGCGGCATCCAGATCATTGCCAAAGTCTCGATAAACAGGCTTCATGGCCGTCGCATACGCATGGTTCAGTGCCGACCGCTCCGCAGTATTGGGTGGCGAGGCGCTCTGGAATCGGGACTGGATGGCTTCGATCAACCCTTGCTCAAGTGGAGTCGCATGATTTGCATGTTCTTTGGCGTTGCGCGACGCCTCATAGGCCCGTTTCATGCAGGTTTTCAAGTCTTCCCTATCAAAACGGTCCCATGGCTTGTTGTAGTTGGGACCAACTGCGTACGCCAGCCCCCAGTAAGCTATGGCGCACGACGGATCGTGAGCGATGGCTTGTTCAAAGCAGTAGGCGCCCTCGACATGATTGAAGGCGTAAACCCAACTGAGGCCCCGATTGAACCAGGTCTGAGTGTCGGAGTTGGAGGTGGTGATCCTCCGACCGAACGAGCCGAGATCATAGTATTCGTCACTAGCCGGCACGGGGGGGGTGACGTCTGAATCATGAGTCATGATTGGGAGAGGCTACACCAAGTGTAAGAACTCAGCGAGGAAGAAGGAGAGGTGATAGTGTGAGCGAAGTCCTCTTCGTGACAGACTGGGCTGGATATACATGTAGAAGTGGGGTCACGAGGCAACATATGACACCGAGACATCGGCCTTTGATTGTAGGCTTCTGTCCATTCATCCGTTGATACTCATCCACAGTGATAGCGTCGAATATATAGTACCGGTGGGTCAACTAGCCTGACCTCTGTCGTCTGATATCGATCACTGTCCAGTATCCACTTCTTTCAGCCTTTGTGGTGATCTTTCTTTTTCCATGAGTCGTTCAGATACTTGCCAGTGCCTAAGGCCATCGACGCCGACCGTAGCGGGGTGATGACTAATACATCATCAGTCACTCTCGTGAGACATAACTATGAGATCCAGAATCAATTGATAAAATTTGTCCTTTCGAGGTATAATCTTAGACTTCAGATGGTTTCGAGGGATGAAGAAGCCCAATTTCTCACAAAGAAACCACTGATTGCAGAACATTAGTATGTCGTCTACCCCAAGATCAGCTCAGCCACATGTGAAGTTGGCATGTCTCACATGGTGGGTACTATATCCTATCCTAATCCTCAGGCTTTGCATAAATTTGGAATGGGCACTTGCTGGTTGCTTGTCACTGCATAATCTCTTTCCTGAGTATACAAAGAGTTAAATGTCAGGCCGGCTGCTGACGTCCGATAGCCGCGCATCCACGACTCGGTGTGATGGACAAAGCCCTTGTGGGAATGTGAGCTTCAACCTGCCTCATGCCCTCCTATCGTTTCCTATCCCTTGCTGATTGATCCCTTCCCAGTATCTTAACAGTCGACGGGAATGTCATTACCGCCCCAGTCGGCGCGGTGGAGCTTGAAGAGGGTTCAAAGCAGCTGAAACTGTCGCGCGCAAACAAGCCTCCATCGATCCCCATACGTACAGCATCGATAATGGAGCCTATCTGTCTCTCCTTTCCTCCGAGACCACTGATATCAACAGTAAGCGAAGATTTGTTTCCTGAACCTATCATCAATTCTCCGAGCTTACCGTTCTTCGTAGGCCCAGTTCTACAAAACATCATTGGAATTTGGTGGTTTACAAGACCCCGATGTCATCATCAATCATGCAGCCGCCATGGGCACCGCTCTATCTCCCGTTGGAACACCTACGGTGACACTGAGAGCATACCGTTGTGACCAGGATTTGTAAGTTCAGGGGGGTTCTCTTCCACGTCAACTCATGCCCATCTTACATGATGAGCGACTGATAATGCCCTAGAGTCAACGCTTACTACATCTTCATCCATCCATATTTTCCCTTCCTTCCCCCGCCCATTGTGCCTCAGTATGAAGATCGACCTGTGCCCATTACTGTACCAGACGCCGAACCCAGCCGCTCCTGCTTGCCATCAATGTCGAGTAGTCCCTTGGGTCTAGCCATTGCAGCAATATTAATCTTGGTCCCCATGCCTGAGGATGCTAATCCGATGAGCGAAACTGCTCGCAAGCTGAGGCGCTCGTACGCTGAGCTGTACGCACGGGCAGCTTTGGCAGGTGTTGAGATTTTTCTTGAAGAGTACGAGCACATGGGCACGGCTTTCTCTAGTGATATGGATTTGTCGCGAGCTCTACAAAGTCCGTTGCAGTTAGGCCTCCCTCTTCCTGTTGAGTCTGTTCTAGCGCTGACGCTACTTGCTATCTATGAGTACGTCCAGCGGAGTAACGTCGCGAAGATGCGGCCCCGAGCTACCAAGCACTTACAACGGCCATGCACCTATCCCTGCACACAGCTAGCTCCGTCAGCTCGGACTACTCGGACGCGGGTCGTCGGACGTGGTGGATGGCGGTCAGTTTACTTCCTCTCTGAATCAAATTCTGCTGATCTTAATTGCTTGCTCGCTCGCAACAGATGTTTCTGGTTTGTCAGTCGTCCATTCTAACAGCTTCGGTAGGAGGCAATCCGTCACTGCTGATTGAGCCGGCAGTCCTGGATTTGGCGCTCATACGGATATCTGGATATGTAGCCACCTATCATTACCATTAACTATCCTCGGATCCCCACACCCTTTCCGGAATTTCGTGGCTGCCGTGAAGTTCGTATTTCCTCAGTATTTCCTCCAGCCTTTATCTCTTCCACGAAGCTAACTCGTTATTTGTTGTCCAGCCGTGGCCCTTGCTGGTAAAAGCTCAGAAGGCACTGATCGGCAGCTGCTACATATCCCGACAGCTGACGTGAGAGAGGGTCGAAAGCCGGCTCCGATCGCTCAGGGATCAAATCCAGCAACTCGACACATTCATTTCTGAAGTGGCGGCGGAGGCAGATCGATTCCGATGCGTGACGAATATTCCGGGGCTGAAGCAGATGCCTCTTGAAATCTGTGGGCCATGTCCCGCGCTTTTAATCCACATGTAAGTCATCATGTTCGCGCTGATTCACTCATCCTACTGACTTACATGGATGAGTTTTGCATAAGATATAGTTCTTATCTTAAGTTACATCAATTTCGCGCTTTTTGGACCACCCCATCATTCTAGTGGATCACTGTGATCTCCCCTCAATCAATACCACTGAGTTCTTAAGACCGCCCCATCATCTCTTCGCCAGCCGGGTGGCTAACATTGAATGCATCTTCCCCTTCACAGAGCAGAAATACACCTTAATCTGCCTCAAATCTGCTCTTGTGATCTCAAGAGTCTTTAGGTAACTCTCTTCGCCAAACCCAGACCTTGGTCTAGAAGCTGATGGGAAAGCATCCGGCAGATCAAGGTCACCGCGCGGATTACCATATATAGCATGCTGTACACTACAGAGCATCTATGTAATTTCCATGCTTTTGTCCAAGGTCCGCACGGCATTATGTTCAGGCGATCTCTTCAAGCTGCTGTGGCTCATGAGATGGAGGGTACTTTGAGTGCTATCACTAACTGACCTCACCGGCGGAATATATGTAAAGGCATAAGATGAAAGTCGACACCAACATACATGGTCTCAAAGATTTAAGAGCACTATTGTATAGGGGCTAGCTGAATAGGTACACAAAGGAGTTGTACTAACATAAATAAATTTAATAATAAGCGGCTATTGTAATGAATTGTATCAGGCTGCCTCTATATAGTCTTACTATGACCACTAATAGGAAGACCAAAGTTGGACTTCACCACATTGGATAGTCAAGATATGTATGCATTTCCATTACGACCACGGTTCTCATGATCGACTCTTATCAGGCATCCCTAGTCATAACCTAAGACCGGAAAGTTCATACCCCGGAAAAACAGGCCCCGGCCCCGCCCCACTGCAAAGGCCGTATTCTCGGCGACCGGCATTGATTATGTTCGTTCGGCCTTTGATCCCGGTCCTACCCTAGTGAGTTGCTCAGTCCAGAGGCCGAGCTACCCTTGACGCCGACAGTTTTAGGACATTCTACCTGGTATAATCTAGGCCTAGAGTGGGTCCCAAGATAACTTATTGCCACTGAATTAAACCGACGAATTATGCACGTCTCGTGTAAAAAGCATTATAAACAGCCTTTGAATGCTCTGGAATTGCAGGTGTTTTCCGTATTTCGTTCTCACATGCAACGGTATAGAAAGACCCCGTTCTGAGCCCTACCAATGGCCATCATGACACACATCCAGCAAATCAAACAATATCTCCCATGGGCACAGACCCCGCTGATTATCAATGCCCCCATGAGCGGCGCAGCGACCAGCAAGCTAGCCGTTGCCGTCACCCGAGCTGGAGGACTGGGACACATTGGCTTTCTGGACGACAAGAAAATGCTAAACACGGAGCTCGAAAAGGCGAAAAGGCAATTAAGTGATATGGCCGTCACCAACGGGACGCTACCGATCGGGGTGGGAGTAATTGTGTTTGGATCCCCTGTCTCACAGTGGCTTTCCCTATTTGCTGCGTACAAGCCCGCTGTCGTTTGGCTGTCCTTCGGAACGTCGAGAGAGTTTCAAGGGTGGACGGAAGGAATTCGCGGAGTCTCCCCAGATACAAAGATCTGGATACAGGTCGGAAGCGTTGCCGCTGCGCTCGATACGGCCAGAGTCTGTCAACCCGATGCTCTGGTTCTACAGGGAAACGATGCGGGCGGACACGGCCACGCAAGTGGGGCGAGTATTATATCGCTCCTTCCAGAGGTATCTGATGTGCTTTGTAAGCATAGGATGAGCCGGATTCCATTGATTGCGGCCGGAGGTATCGTCGAGGGACGCGGTGTGGCGGCAGCTATCATGCTTGGGGCGGCGGGAGTGGTGATGGGCACGCGATTTCTGGCTGCGGAGGAGACGAACCTGCCTCCTGAGTACCGAGAGGCAATCATAAATGCCGTCGACGGGGGAGTGTCAACCGTGCGGTCGAGAGTCTTCGACGAGACTTGGGGTCCAAGTCCGTGGCCAGTGTTGTATGACGGGCGGTGTTTGAGGAACGCAAGCTATGATGATGTGGCTGCAGGAATCCCCATGCAAGAAGTCGTGAGGCGGTTTCACTTGCGTTTGAGGAAAGGACAGGAGGAGCTTGATATCAAGGATTCAGGAAGTGTGTGGGCTGGCACAGGCGTGGGATTGGTGAAGAAGGTTGAGGACGCCGCATCTATTGTCAACCAGGTACGACTGGAGGCAGCTAGGAGGCTGGAGAAAGGCACTTCCCTCGATACACATGTTTGAAAAGCATGAAACAGGTTCACACCATGCTCATCTGCTAGGTTGTAAGGAATACACCGCCGTTGCACTAGATGCATGCCGTTTCTGGCGTTGGAGTCGTATTTGGTCAGCTTACTATCAGTATTTCAGGCTACTCCGCACATACTGTTACCAGCTCTCCAAAGTATATTTCAAACTCCGAAGCTATCAGGCATGTTAATCCTTCGACCATTAATACAAAGAATCCCAAAGACGCGACTCGACAGTGACCACACTGATAACGAAGATAGTCTCAAGCAACTGTTTGTCAGGCTCAACGACGACAACGATGGGGATTCACCCTTATCTCATTTGTCTGAGTCTTTTAATCCTCGTTTCAAATGCGGCAGCACTGGCCTAACCCTTCAATGTTTGATAATATTCTAGAATGTACAATGCCCTCTGCCTTGATGGCCGGAGAGGGAGACTTGGAGTTGGTCTTCGACACGTTTCTGAATCCAGTCAACCAAGTGACCGCGAGGTTAGTCGTTTCCGTCCTTCCTCGGAGCTCGCAATTATGGTAATTGTTCATAGCCAGTCATCGGGCAAAGCCAAAGGAAAGAAACTTAACCGAAAACTTTAGATAAAATCACTATCAAGATAAGCACTAATCCCGAAAATGCAGGGAAATAGACAAAGGATTGAAACCTAATTGCATGGAAGTGACTGCTTGAGAGCGATGGCTGTATGTTTTCCTTCAACTATATTGGTACACTTGGTAGCTGGAACCTGGAGAAGTCTACTTATATAGAGCCATTCGCCAGTTCGAACCCGTACATAACTTCTACCCAAAGGTCTATTCAACAAAGCCTTCAGATATCAGTGTATAGCTCCGCGCGTCTTGCCAAATCGCGCTGTCAATATGGCAATAGACCAGCTCAAGTGTTCCCCCAAGGCAATCTGCCTCAGATGCCCATTCATGAGGGAACATTTATCCATCTTGTTGTCACCAACGACAATCCAACCGCTGCCAAAGAGAAAGCCGTGGAGATCAATCATGGAGCAGATACCCAGCTTCATCGGTCTCTGGGGATTCGCTATCTCACTATGATAGCTTTCGGGTCGGCCATCGGAATGGGAATGTGGTTGGGAAGTGGACAGGCCCTGATCCGAGGAGGGCCTGCGGCGTTGTTTATTGGTTACGTGATCAGCAGTTCAATGATCTGGGCTGTAAGTCAATCTATAGGAGAGATGGCTGTCATTTACCCTCTTCCATCAGCGTCTGTACAATGGTCCACCATGTTTGTTAGCCCTGCTGTCGGGTTTGCCTTGGGTTGGTCATATTGGTTTTCTTATTGGATCACTATTGCCGATGAACTTGAGGTATGTCTTTCGAGAACGAAGACCATGGGCCATCTTGTCAAGCGGGTGCTAACTTTTGCAAGGGAGTGGTCACTGTGCTGCACTACTGGACTGATCAAGTGCCAACCGCCGCCTGGATCTCTATGTTCTGGGTGGTCATCATCCTGATCAATATATGAGCCGTCACGTTCTTTGCTGAAGTTGAGATTTTCTCATCGTCAGTAAATTACGGCTGGTGGTGCCCCCGAGGGCGATGCTATTGGCTTCCGATATTGGATGCTGAGCCGTTCACAAACCGGATTCAAAGGTTTTTCGTCCGTCCTGCCCACCTGTGTGTTCTCCATGGCTGGGTCCGAAAACGCGGCTTTAGTGGCGACTGAAGTTGCCAATCCCAGGCGCTCAGTCCAAAGGCAGTAGGATCCATATGGGTTCGCCTTGCTCTTTTCTACATCTTGGGCTCACTAATAATGACCCTATGTGTTTCTCACCATGATCCAAACCTTTTGGTGGTTCACGAAGCAATGCATCCCCATTCGTGATCGCCTATAAGAACGCTGGTATTCCTTCCCTAGCGCATATTACCAATGCAGTCATCTTCGTCTCTGTAGTCTCTACGGGGCGTATATCTGCATATGGAGGATCACGTTTGTTGGTCGGACTGGCACATGTTCAGATGGCTCCTTTAGTACGTATCAGTCCACCCTGACTATTGTATCATATCAGCCACTGACTACACTTTGTACAGATTTTCAAGAAAACAGACAAAACCGGTAGATCCTGGGCAGGTTACGTCCTCACTCTGACAATGGACGGCGCCCTTGCATACCTCAACGTGTCTCATACAGGTGCAGAGGTGGTTTCCTGGCTGCCAAGTCGAGTCTCCCTCCTGACCCTGTTCGGTTGGGCCATGATCTGTCTTTCTCATTTGCGGTTCCGGTACGCTTGGAAGCTACAGGAGCGCTCAGACGCTAGCAGAGTTGATAACTAGCTTTCTGATAAGTTGAAATATTACGGTAAATAAATTACGTAGTGCGTAAGTAATATATCACTAAACATTTGAGTCTTTGACTACAAGATACTGCCGACTGAGACAGCTGTATGCTGGATGTGTTCCTTCTACCTTAGTTTGCTGTTGAGCACCGCCCCTGACAAGCTTGCTGTGTCTGTGGGCTTGATGATGGTTTTATCTTGCATGGTGATCTAACTGTTTCCTTTCTCACCCTTCTATCCTGTGATATAGATGAGCTCTGTTTTTCCCCTGCAAAGTGTGATCCTGTTTGGCAGGCCCATGCTCTGATCTGAGGGATGTCTTCTTTGTAGATTTTCTTAGGGGTCTTCTTTTGACGGGCCTGTTCTCCATTGGAAGTAGTTATTGATTGGAGCTGATGTAGCTCCGTACTGGCTGGTCCATGAGGTCACAGCTGAAAAATGCGAAGAGGATTGGTGATAGTGGGGATCCTTAGGCTAGCCCAGTATTAGCAAGAATGTATTTAATGTCTCAAAGTCGCTGGCTCAATGCTAGCTAGGCAACTCTATACCCGCCAAGTCCTCAGCTGGATGGCCAGACATTGAGTTTGGGCTGTAAAGTGCCCAAGCCGCCCCCTGCCGCGGCCCGTACCCCCCGGGAAGCTCCGGCCGCTAAAGTTATACCCCTCCGCCTAATAGTCAAATTCGTTATTCACCAAGGCATGCAGTAGGTGATTAGAAAGGTATGCTATTGTCCTATCTAAGCTTGTATGCAACAAGGCACTCTTTTTATTGAGGATATCATAGATATCAACTATACTTTATTAGAATAGTAACCTTGGCCCAGCAGATAATTCTACGTGTTCAGTTGTGCCTCTCCTGAGGGAGGATTTGGCTGAGTAGATCAGTTAGCAATTCAATGCCTATTCACTCAATATAGCCTATCGTCGCTTGATATATAATGCCTACCCCCAGCTTCCGCCTTATCGCCTATTGATTCCCCTCAACACTTTTCTTCAATCTTCCCTGGCTCTGCTCTAACGGCCATTCACGTCGAACCTGAACCAAAGACAGTCATCGAAGTGCTGATGTCCTCCCTTAGCAGTCTCCCACGACCATTCGCACCAATCGATGAGATCAAGAAAGATAGCACCGCAGTTGTCTCCGACATATCTATCGTGGTCGCACGTGTTCGTAACCCAGTACTCGATCTTAACCGTCGGTAGCCACTTGACGGTGTAGAGTTCTCCGTTCCGGAAGTTCTTAAACTTATGCGTGTTGCAGAAATCCTGGCTACCCCAGTAGGAATCCCCACGGTTCGAAATTGCGCCGCTGCAGTAGCAATATTTATTTTCATACCATTGGTTGCAGTTCACACCGGCGCCGAAGCCCCCCCGTTTTTCGAGGCCAGAGGTGGCATTTCCAGGGTTTTCCCCCAAAAGGGCCACTATATGAGAGTCATTAGTTTAGGACTGGCTGGTTGGAGGGAGTGACTCGAGGCTCTGTCTTAGCGAAACAGGTGATTGGCAACTCACACTTCTCATCGGTCAATTCAACGAAGTCAGCCGTGATAGTGTAGGGCTCGCCTTTCTCAGTGACACCAGTAGAGATAATGGTTCCGGTGATAGGTTTGAGTTTATCCGACTCAGACGTAGGAATAGCGGAAGAGAAGCCGCTAAGTGTAAAAGCAACAAAGAGGAGATTGAGAAGCTTCATGATGTACTGAATGCGAGGAAAGGTAAGAAGAAACTGTTCTCTGAGGTCGTTCTCTGAGGTTGTTCTCCTTGCATGTGTGATGGCTTGAGGGAAATCCACTGTTCTTATAGTCAGAGCAGGATACTAGCGCCTTGTTCATCATACATGCGTACAGTCTAAAGGATTCTCTGGTAGTATTCCCTGGAAGGATTCTCTGGCTGGCCTTGGGTGGTATTGCGGCATATTTGGAGGTCAAAATGGCCCAATCAATAGACTCTCTTTCTACAGATGCATCGCTGAAGCACGTCCACCTTGTCCACCACATCCATTTACAGGGGTCAATTTCGGGCTGTATGTAATAGTATGTCCAGAAAGTTGAGTGGAAACATTGATAATTGACTAGGAAAGGGAGCTGGATCCAAACGCCAAGAAACCCGCTGCACGCATGTTCCTTCTAAACTGGGGCAGCTCACTCCAATTGGCGGTAGAAAAATCCGAGCTTATCCGACAGGCTGTGAAGAAGAGGTGGGAAATGGGAATTGCACTCAAGTTTTGCGGCTGAAGGCAAGCCTGGGAATAATTCCCTGTCAGTTCTCGTATTTCCCCACCCGTGTGCCTGTAGGGTCAGATGCGATAGCGGAGTCTTTCCTCTTTTTGGCTCCGCTGGTCATTATTAGGCCAATCCGTCAGCAATGGTATATGTGCTGTGGAAGGGGCCAAAACGGCCATGCCAAGGTGGACTCAGGCGTTAACCCCGGCACTAACTCTGGCATTCTAGCTAACTGCTCTGACAGTTTTGTAGCGGCTGATTTCCCGCTATACAGCCGGTGAGCTGGGTATTAGATGCACCCTCGGTCCGAACTCCGATACGCTGAATCAGGCCGCTATTTCGGGGTGAGCGAAGCGAAGCAAGGTCCTTATGGGCAATGGTAGGTCACCTCCCTCATTCCAGTTACTTCGAGTCCCCGACCTGGTGTCCTTGCGTAATGTTTACACCGTTGACGGCTGCAGTTGAAATTTCCACCTGGGATTGGGTGGGTGCTTCAGGTGTTCAGGGCTCAAGCACAAATTTATGTCTTTGAAGAGGGCCAGGATCAGTGTTATACATAGCCACTTAAGACTGTATTAGAGAGGGATGTGGCTGGCTGAATAGCAGTCAGACCCAAATTAACTACCCAAACCCCGATTTGGCGTTACGCTTGACATCCCGATGCGCTACTATGAAGCGACGATGTCCACGAATGGTAGGTAGTTGGGCTGGGCGTTTGTTCAAGCCCAGCCCCTACCATTCGATGGATTTTATTTTACTTTGTCCCCAATTCAGTATGCACCACAGATGCCAAGTAAACAGTGCTGACGTCCAACAATAAGTCGTCAAGTACGACACCGTTGATTTGCTGAGCAGTGAGTCGATCTCAACCTTGGTTACTTGTTCTGTAGCTATGAATCAAGATTCGTGGTGAGAAATATTCAAGCGACTTATGCTGGCACCGTGAGTATTTCAAAAGAAAGCGGGTGCTGGAGCACTTCCACAGAGAATAACCCCATCCGGGGTCTCGAGCGCCATATCAGCTACGTCCACAGGAACATCCATTGAAGAGAATGGGAGGACCTGTAACTTTGGCACCATCACCGATTTTTTTTGATTATGCCAACAAGAACGGTCTAAATATCACCGAGGAGGTCCAGAACTGCCAGAATCTGTGCCTGCTCACATACGGGGTGGGAAACCCCGATCTTTCTGACAGGGTAAGTTAAGTTCGCAGAGACAAAAGTTTCTCCATGTTCATCACAAACGCTAGCTGATCAATTGTGCTTCCTTCTAATCCAGATGATGTATGCATATAGCATATAAACTGACTACCATCCTCATCAGTCCTGTTTATCGTATAATCTATCTTACTTTAGCGCCAGCAAGCGCCTTAATCCGACACTTGAGAGACATTTAAACAAGTTTCTTCACCTCAAATAGCTTCTTTATTTGTTCCTCCGCTCTACCACGATTGCAAACCTGTCACAGGTGACAGAACCCACCCGCCTTTGAGATCACCGAGACGCAGGCCATGGCATTTCTGCAAGTTAACAGCATCCTCGTGACCTTTTTCTGCTGGTCATCACATAACCAATGTCGTGCTAGGCCGAGCGAGTGCTGCTCTATTTCGCAGTGTTTGTCCTAGTGATTGTGACCCTGGGCCAGAGCCACCTGGGCAGTGACAGCAGGGCAGATTGAAGGCTTGCCTCTGAGGGCTGCGCGCATAGCTCAAGAGAATACAGCGTCGTCAAGCCTGTCCTAAACCCATCATGGACTGTCGCTATCTTTGCCGGGTATATTGATAGTATGGTAGATAGTATGGCAGTCAATGATCATTTGAAATTTCATGATAGCAAAAATTCACTGAATGATAGCGGTTTGACTCGCCCAAATCAAATTTAATCTAACTATGATTAGTTAGTGCAGGCCAAACTGGGCCTATCTAGGCCTAGTGGCGGATTTTGCGGTTAAACTCGAACCAACTCGGATCGGATCCGATTTGGATTCGGTTCTAACTGGCGTTGGACTTGCCCGCACCTCGGACCGAATGCAACTCTAGTTTAAAATTCACTAGTAATCTATATGGCCAATTGAATCAACAAAGGTCTGATTCTTCCAAGCAAATGACTATCTAGCTCCCTGCTCCTATTTATCCCTTTGATAGAGCTCAGATTTCTGCTGCTAAACTCTAAAACTCGGTGGGCGCACCCTATCAACCCTGGCATATACTCAGCGAGGAAGAAAAGCTCACCTTTCATACTGACCAATAATAAATCGTTTCTTCTCAATCCAATGAAATGACTACGTTTGGCTGTTGGGAATCTGCAACTAGTTCCACCGCGAAGGATAGATGGCGCCTTGGCAACTCACCAATCGCGGGTGAGCTGGTGAGCGTTCGCGCGAGGGTCATCCCTGCATGCTCACCTCGCTCAGCCCCTCCAAGGACCCGCTCACCCAAGTCGCGCGAGCTCAGGGCAGCACTGCTCGCCTACTAAAACAAGAAGGGTAATGGCCTTGGTGGCCGTAGTTTTCTGCTCGGTAGGAAGGGGCCAGTCTGGCCTCGTCGAGGTACGAGGTCTATGTTCTTGGATGCGCGGACTACGAGTCGAAAGAAGTTTCGATATGTATGGGCGTTCATATTACTCACAGGTAGGGCTTCGCGACCACACTCGCTCTATTTCGGTCTTTTCTTTGTACTGGTGCTTACACAGTACGTTGGCAATCCTGCTAAGACACCGACGTTGAAGCATCCAAAGCCCCATGCGGACCAGACGCCGTCGACGAATCGGACAGCTCAATCATTCGCCGCAATCCACTTGTGCCACATATTATCATGATGATTATTACAATCATTGGTCGAAATTGGCATTTGTATAGCTGATACGATTGACCTTTTCGACGAACGGATAGTTCTGACCGACGGACAAAGATATGGTCATTGTCATTGATGATTGTCTGATGTCGGAAAGTATCCGTCAAGGAAGTTTATCCCTCATCAGCATGAAGGAAGGGAATATAAAAGGGGGTTCAAAAGCAGATCTGGGTAATGCGATATTCAGACGCTTCAAATCAGTCATATTATATACTTTCTATCTATTTCCATTAACTTGAAGATGGGCTCCCTGGCAACGTCCGGTGCAAGAGCCGTCCAGATCTTCTCCCAGCGAGGTCAAACTGCATTAGCTCATGGCTCCAAGAGTATAATGTGGGATATCATCAGCAATCTTTGGGATGCAGAGACCAATCCGGATGGCTATGTTTCCATCGGAGTCGCTGAGAATGCTCTCCTCCACGACACGCTGCTGGAGTACATCCACAGCGACATTCGTCTCACAGCAATCTATCTGACGTACAACGACGGGAGCATGGGCTCTATGAAGCTCCGCAAAGCTGTTTCGCATTTTCTCAACGGTCATCTTCGGCCGGTTCACCCCGTTAACTCCAGCATATCGTCAATACTAGCGGATGTTCGTCGGCAATCGAGCAACTTAGCTGGGCATTCATGGAGCCCGGCGAAGGTATGCTGCTCGGTAAACCGTATTATGGTACATTCATCGCTGATATATCGGTGCGACCCAGCGCGGTCGTGATCCCCGTCAACTTTGGCAAGGTCAATCCGCTGAGCCCAGAGGCTATCAGCCAGTACAAGAAGGCTGTAACAGACTTTGAGTTCAGTACTGGGAATCACGTACCGGCCGTCATGCTCTGCCATCCGCACAATCCTCTTGGGCGCTGCTATCCCCGGTCTGCCATTATAGACTTGGTGAAGATGTGCCAGGCACATCAGATGCACCTCATCAGCGATAAAATCTATGCACTTGCTGTGTGGAATAACCAAATCGACAAGGATGTGCCTCAGGTCCCGTTCGAGTCGATCCTGTCGATTGACCCAGCAGGCTTGATCGATGCAGACCTTGTACATGTTCTTTGGGGCATGAGCAAGGACTTCGGCTCCAATGGTTCTGCGCGTCGGCGCCATCATTTCGCAGTCCAATCCTGAGCTGCACTCTGCACTCAAGGCAATGTCGTTGTATTCTTATGTATCTAGTCTATCCGATCAGATCACCTCGTCCCTGCTGCTTGACGATACCTTCACGGATCGGTATATCACCCTCAACCGCGAGAGACTGTCTGACGCTCATGCCTACTTCGTCCAATGCTCAAGGACAACGGCATCGAGTACACGAAAGGCTGCAACGCTGGTTCCTTTGTGTGGCTCAATCTTGGCAAGAAGTACTTTGAAGCCAATCCTGGCGAAAAGGTAAGAAGCGGCACCGAGTTGACGGACATGATCATGCAAAGGTTACTTGACAATAAAGTCTTCCTGGCCAGTGCGACAGGATTTGGTTCTGAGAAGCCGGGTTAGTTCCGTGTAATATTTGCCCATCCATTGACGTATCTGGAAGAGGCAATGAGACGGATTCTCGTGGCAGCCGGGACGAACGAGTGCATTTCTGCTGTGAACATTTCTTTTGTAGCTTCATCGTCTTTATGATTCATATTCCGTTGCGGTGTTTGTGCCCCTCGAGCAGTTGTCTTTTGCTTGTCCAAATAGGTAGCAAGCGGCTAGTAAGAATATCAGCAGTTATCTATTACAACTGCGCAAAAGTTAGTAGGGTAAGTCTGTGTTGCTTGTCATGAGACAGAGGCAAAATAAGGGAGACACAGATTAACTGAGACGTATAAGTGCTACGACTTTCGCCAATTACGCTTGTAGCCTCGTAGCAATCCGGGCCATCCTATAGGGTAACTGCATTTGCCACTTTAACACAGTATTTCTGCTTTATCATCTTCGTCCTCCCTTGGTGCAAACACCGAGATATACCTATTTTCGCCAACTTCGGTGTTTGAAGAACCAGGTTTTGCAGATTCTGGCAACAAAATCATGTCTAACACCTGAATATGTGCATCTCCTAGATAGTTCTTGGTTATGCATGTTACTCTTACTAATTGCATCAACTATGCTATACCTCATTATAAAAACCAGCCACATATCATCTTCCTCTCATGAGAAGAGTAACTTCATCTGTGATCACTTTGTTGGCTCGAAACAAGTTTTTTTATACTCTCCGACG
Source organism: Aspergillus lentulus (assembly GCF_010724455.1). The sequence continues at coordinate 136,749 of NW_022983919.1, read as the reverse complement.
TTCTTGATTTCCCATTATGTCTTCTCACGATGGGCATGTAGTTCCTGTGGCCCCGACAGATGACTACTACAATCAGGTACCTTCACTCGCGAAATCAGCACGGAGAGTGGGCAGGCCCAGGTTTGGTTCAACCGCGGCCTCATCTGGAGCTACTCTTTCGACCATGATGAGGCCTGCAAGTGCTTCGAGCAGGCCATTGCACATGATGGAATGTGTGCCATGGCCTACTGGTGATTAGCCTATGCTGCAGGGCCCAACTGCAATAAGTCCTGGCACCTGTTCGACCCGAGTGATCTGCAACAGAGCATGAAGCGGTGCCATGACGCTGCTCGCAAGGCGCGGGAGTTGGTTAGCACGGGGCAAGCGACAATTACTTCGATTGAGGCGGCGCTTATCCACGCCATTCAGTCCCGATTCCCGGTCGACCATTCCGTGGAGGATTTCAGCGTGCTGGACAAGGAGTATGCGAGCGCCGTGGAAAAGGTGTATCACCAGTATGGGGAGAACCACCTCGACGTGGTGACACTGTACGCCGATGCACTGATGCATACTGCTCTGCGTAAATTGTTCTACGAGCAGAGTGGTCTTCCCATTGAGGGCTCTCCAGTCGACCAAGTCCAGCGTGTCTTTGGTCGTGGTCTTCAACATAAGGATGCAAACCGCCATCCAGGCATCCTACATCTTTTCATCCACTTCCTTGAGAGATCGGCGACCACCCCCTGCTGCTCTACCTGCAGCAGATAAGCTTCACAACCTTGTTCCAGATGCAGGTCATATGCACCACATGCCAACCCATTTGGATGTTCTGGTTGGAGATAGACGGTCCATCGATTCCGATACAGCTGCTGTTCGCGCAGACGAGAAGTATCTTGCTCGAGCGTGCAAAAAATTTCTGCAGCTTCTACCGCCTGCGCAATTACCAGTCACTCATCTATGCAGCGATGCTGGCCGGGCAGTCAAAAGTGGCCATGAAGGCTCTAAATGACATGGAAGCCTCTATTACAGACCACGTCCTCCGTGTTAAATCGCCCTCACTGGCAGATTGGATGGAATTCTTCAAGGCAGTCCGCGTACACGTCTACATCCGGTTCGGTACGTGGAAGGAGATCATCAATCTCCCCCTACTGCTCGACTAGGATCTGTACTGTGTCACGACTGTGATGACCCACTATGGCAAAGGCATCGCTCTCGCTGCAATGGGCAACATAGCCGAGGCAGAACAAGAACGGGAACTCTACCACGCCGCCGCTAAAAGAGTCCCACCGACCCGGAAGGACTTTCCTAATCTCATTGTTGACGTGCTCAAGATTGCTACCGCCATGTTGGACGGGGAGATCCAGTACCGTCGTGGCAACTTCACAAGCGCCTTTGAGTACCTCCGCGAGGTAATCCGCCATGATGACTCGCTTCTTGTACACGGAGCCCTGGGGGTGGTTGCTACCCACGCGCCATGCATATGCCGCTTTGTCACTCGAACAGGGACATGTAGAGGAGGCTCTGAGAGCCTACGCGGAAGATGGCTCGCTAACGCGTGCGCAGTAGTATCCGAATAATGTCTGGGCTTTGCATAGGTATCATGAGTGTCTCTTGAAATTGGGGCGAGAGGAGGCGCGTATTATCAAGCAGCAGCTGGATGTCGCTCTTGCCGTGGCGGATATTGAGATCAGGTCGTCTTGCTTTTGTCGGCTTGCTGTGTCTGGGACAAAGAGTGCAGCGTGTTGCAGATAGTGATAGGACGTGGGGATTCTTGGGAGGGTTCAATATAGTTGGGCGGTGGCACTGCATTGCCTAAGACGGACATCGAGGGTTGATCAGACTCCATGGAAACTGTGTGATACGCACCGTACTAGGCTAGTCACCATAGATTACATCAATATGGTGTATAATCAGCTCTATTACCTTCCTCCCAAACCATACTAGAGTCGAGGGCTTCCTGACCTTCGTCAGGCTATATGTCTTCCCTTCTTCCTGAAGAGGCACATGTATAGATGTCAGCAACGAGGAAAGGGTAGGGTCACAGAGAAAGCATCTACTGAAGAAATATCAGGTGAGATTCGCAATTACTAATAAAGTGTTGATGCTCGCGGCCTTGCAAATGGAGGTTCAGGCAATCTGCTACCAGTCTGCTGTCAGTTACGTTGTCAGAGTGTAGCCATCTGTTATAGTCTGCGATTCTCTGCTACATATTACACGAGTTCGTCACAGATATCCAGCTCTATCCCTCGGATTCCCTACGTGAGCTCTCTCGATTTAATCCTTGGTTCAAGGGGACAAATTATACTGCTTCCACGTGGGCTTATCGAACGGCATGGTGTATCGCTCCTGGAGGAAAAGGGACACTTCCTGGCCGGCCAAGTGGGAAAGGCTTGGTATTGCCGGCATCTCGTCTGGCATCACCGCGATGGAATGTGAAGGTTCAATCTACATCGCCGGTAAGTGCTCACCCGAGGGGGCCATTGGCGTCTATGAGGTAAGCGGGAAGACCTTCAGCCTTCCTGGGCAGTATTGCGTGGGGACGCCCACAGCTCTCACCCAGAACTCCACTCACCCGAATAGGCCGACTGTGTGCTACTCTGGGTTCAACGCTGGGGTGGTTAAGTGCGGGTGATAGTTGCAAGACAAAGATAGAGGTGGGGGTAGTATTTAAGGCTAGCAAGTAGTATACTAAATATTAGGAAAGAATGACTCGTAAGGGAGGGAAACCTCTAGGTTGACTGTGAGCCTTGCAGTCGAGAACATCAAAGCTGATTTAGATCCCCACTTCTGGGGGATTGGAATACCAGCAGGCAGTCTTTGGGCACAGCTCCTCCCGGAAAGTATCATGCCTCCTCGCTTAAGCGAGATTGCATGTGGACTACTGGATGGAGCGGAGTTCGACTTCGGACTATCGGAGCCATTGGGAGGACACGTTCTAGATGCAATAGAGTGCAGTTTGTATTTCACCTAAACCTAAGGAGACAATAAATCTCAAAATTTACAGAACATGCAGACTACAATGCTATGTGCGTAGCTAAGGTTGAGGCGAGTCATTGATGGAGCTACCATCCAGCTGGCCCTACTTCCTAGACGTTGTTGGATCAATAGAACTGACATGCTGCCGTTACTGGTCCAAGACTGAATATAGTTGGTCTATTATCTTGGTCTATTTGGCTAAACGAGAGTCTTACTATACAGCAAAATGAAGAAAAGAAGACTAGCGCCGCAGTAGAACGTGCCTCATCAAGAGAACAAATTCGGCCAATTTGGTGCGTTAACTGTCATCGAACCTCACGCTTACAGGGCAGCCAAAGCGAGGCAGACGGCAACGACAGCGCCGAAGATGGAGCCCGAGAGACCGCTGGCAGCGTTGCTCAGGATGTTAGAAGTCGAAGGCGCGGAGGAGCTGCCGGTGGAGGAAGAGGACTGGCCGGAGGCACCGGAGCCAGAAGAGCCGGAAGAGCCAGAGGAAGAGGAGCCAGAAGAGGAGCCGGAGATGGCGCTGCTAGAGGGACGGGCCGACGAGGTAGAGTTCCATGAGCCGGTACCGTTGTAGGAGGCACCGGGTCCCTTGCCAACGGTGAAGGTGGGCTTAGCAGAGCCAGCCGCGCCGGAGGAAGCGGCCGCGGTAGCGAAACCAGAGGCCTTGCCGCCGGCAACAGACGAGGCCGAGGGGAGAGCAGTGGAGGAAGCGGCAGCGGAGGAAGATGAAGCGGAGCAGGACAGGTCAAAGAGAGGAGTCGTGCTCAGAGTGCTGCCGACGATACCGAAGCTGGGGTTGGGGGTCACCGGGTTGGCATCCTGGAGCATGTACCACCAGGTGTTGGTCTTGCCGAACAGAGGGCATCCCACCTCGTCCCAGTAAGTCTTGGCGTTGGCCAGGTTGGCGACGGCGAGGTTCTCGGTTTTGCCGCTGACGGGCCAGCCAGTCTCGGTAATCCAGACCTCCTTGCCCTTGGCGACAGCCTCGGTCTTGGCCACGGAGTCATCGAAAAGAGCCTTGGCATCGGAGATGGAGTTGGCCATGGTGTTCTGGAAGTACGGGTAGCCATCGAAACCCAGCCAGTCGCAGGCATCAATGACAGCCGAGTTGGAACCGTTGACCCAGGCGGTCCAGGTATCGACGTGGCCGATGGGGGCACCGCTCAGCTTGGTGCCAGCAATGGTGGAACGGACCTGGTTGATGTACGAGACGATCTCATCCGGGTTGGCGCCGAGGCCAGCCTTGGCCTTGACCCCGTCGACCGAGTTCCGGTACAGATCCTCACTGCCGACGGAAATACCGACAACCAGCTTGGCCAAATCATCTCCGTAATCGGCAATGGCGGCCTTGAGGGCGGCGATTTCGTTGGCGAAGTTTCCACCGGAAGCCCACAGGCCGAGCAGAAGGGAGGTTTCCTCGGCGACGGCGGCAGGGATAGCAGAAATGGGGGTGTTGGCGGTGCCTCCTTGCTGGTTGGAGGATCAGTCTCTGGAAAAGGTCATGACCATAGAAAATGTAGGGCAAAAACTCACAATCATGGTGTACAAGCGGGCACTGGTGAAGCCGGAAGTGCCCACCAGGTTCTTGGCCGTCGAGAATTCGGACTGGAAGTCAGACTGGGACTTGGCGCTGCCATCGGACTTGGTATTGCCATAGTTGAAGCCTTGGTGAGCAGCCTCGGAGGTAGCGAGCGCCAGAGCAAGCGCAACAAGCTGTGTGAATTGCATCTTGAAGGTTCTGGAAAAGAGAGTGCGTAGAAAAGAAGGTGCAGACGTTGATTAAAGAACGTAGATATGTCAAAGTCAAGAAGGAAGGATGGACTTAGAGGGAGAGAACGAATGAATTGAACATTGGATGTCAAAGACAAAGACCAAGTTCGAGTTGAATACAACAAAGCAGATGAGAAGAAGAGAGACGACAGAGAGAGAAGGACAGCAGAAGAAGAGTCCCTAAATAACGAAGCAGGTCTAGACTCTGGGCCGGTTGACCTGTCCATCTGGTAGCATCTGGTCCAAGTGGGCCGGGGGACACGTTTGCTCCCATCGGTCAGGGCTTGTCCCGGAACTAGAACAATACTATCAAGTTCTGAACACTAAAGATAGCATTGCCGGATCGGAAATGCATGGATTTGATTGCTCCGAATACAATAATGTGCAGCTGCCTGGTGGCTAGGGTATTAAAAAATCAGACAGGAACCATGGAAAGGGACAAAATCCTGAGAGAGGGCCCTAATTCCCTCAGTCCAATAGTGGATGAGAAGAGGCAGTGGCTGAGAGGACTACCAATCAGCACAAAGGTGGCAAATGGAGGATGGTGTGCAAATGGCTTAGTGCAGTGGGTATTGTAGCCACCAGTGGGGCTTTTAAATGGTCCTGCAAATGAAATTGGGCTCGGCTGTCTTGCAACCTTCCCTGTCCTAACACTACTATGAAGCCAAATCAATAGTCCCTCCAAATGACGACATTTAAAAATAGCAATCCTCAGTCCAGGTAGGATGGTCTGTCATGATGGATTTGGCATCAGACTTAGAATTATCAAAATCACATGGCTTGGAAACCCCTGATTATCCTGCACGGGTACCTGAATAACCGACATTCAGGAGCGATTCAAGACAGTGCGGCATTGTCCAGTAATATTACGCCAAAGCATCTATCTGCTCCATATTATCTCTTGCAGTCAGCCGAAAGCAGGTTTCGCCTTGTCTTCATACTTTATTCTCAAGGTATCGAGGGAGTAGAACAAAATGCTTTCGCCCCCTTCGCAGTGCTGAATCTCTACCTGGGTGAAAGAAACCTTACATTACAACCTTCTCGTTGGGTACATTCCAGGTTGAGCTTTCATATTTTGCTCTGCAACATGCCTGCATTAAGCTTAAGTTAACGTGGAAATATCCTGATGCCGTATGCTACTCCATTGTTTCTGGTCTAATGGAGACACATGTGTCCATTGTCTACCGGACCAGCCTATGTTGCTGTTCCCGTTCCGGAGTAGATTAAGGCAACAAGATATATTTCCGCAAACGTAGTAGGTTCGTAACATGCCACCACCAAGACGACAATCTCAGGGGGATAACCCAACATTTGGATTAAATAATACTATTGTTTGACTGCGAAATTGTTTTCAGGTTTTTTGACATGGGAACTTTGACTAAAAATTAGCCATGCTCATGCCTCACTGCTGGTAGTCACGTGACGTGGATCACATGCCTGGGCGCATTCTTCTGCACAAGGCGTAGATGTATTCTCAAGTCTCTTGACCCAGTTCGCAGCTTCTGTGGAAATAAATGCGTGTCTTAATGCCAGGGGATTACTGGCGTGGTTTCATCACTGCAGGCGAAGTTCAGATCGGTCGGCAATCCCAGATCAAAAGAAGCAAGCATTTCATTTCGTCTGTTCAACTTGCCTTTCCCCAGTAAGTCATAATAGACAGGACGTGATATTTACCTGTTTGACATACTACAACTATCGTCAAACCTCCAACCATATCTACCTACATAAAGTGAACGAAAAGATACCAGAATTTCAAACAATGATAATCAGCCACTCTCACTTGAACCAATATCCCGTCAGTCCCTCGATCGTCCTCTTGCCGACATCGTGGTGCCGGTTCTCCTCCCAAACCTTGCCTCCCTCTCCAAATTGATTGGACAAATGGCCCAAGAAAAAGTCCAAATTTTGTTGGCATTGAGGAAAGGCGTTCTTAAAGAAGTCATAGAGCTCCTGGACCTGCGGTTTAGTCGGTGCATAGGTGACCTTTTCTGCAAAGAGATCCAAGTATTTCTGCGTGTGCGCAATGTCTGCTTTGGCATCTAGGTCCCAACCAGGCTCCAAATGTCCTGGAATGACCTTGACGGGCTGTAGAGCAGAAATGAGCGTGATGGTCTTCTTCCATGCGTCCAGCAAAGCAGGGGTTTCCACCTCTTCCACCCTGTGTCAAAGAGGAAAGTCAGTAGTTGACGCGGCGTCGAGGTATTATAGCCTCACCAAACATGTGTGCTTCGACCATAGATAGTATCGCCACAGACGACCGTCTTTTCAATCGGCAGCCAGAAGATGGTGTGGTCAACACTATCTCCTTGCAAGGGTCCCAGCAGCACCACTGGGCTTTCGGGGTTGCCGTTCAGCAAGAAGAACCCGAAATTGAATACCTCCGGCTTTCTAGGGGCTTCGGGAACATTTTCGTGTCCGAAGATAGTAGGCCAATACTTGACCTTGTCATCATATTCGCGGTTGATGCCCTCCAGGACATAAGAGGCAGCATAGAATTTGGCCGCGGGGAACGCATCCAGAATAGGATTTGCCGAAAAGAAATGGTCAGGGTGATGATGCGTGACAAAGACGGCTTTAAGCGGATTTACGGTGGTTTCTTTGATCCAGCGTACAACAGATAAAGCATCAGGGATCAGAAAGGGCGGGTCTATGAGGATAGACTCCGAGGCTCCGACGATCAAGGTAGTGATGCTTGACAGGCCTTTGATAGATGAGGTATGATGATAAGTTTGGAGAGGCATGATGGATTGAATAGCAGGAACGTGCAATATGTCCATGCGTGAATGGAAAGAGGAGTTAATGTACCTCGATCAAACCCTTTCTGACTGTCATCATCCTCCTGCTGGCTCGTATATCTGGTAGCTTGTGCGTGTTTCCCCTCATTCTTAGCCCCGCTTATGCCAACCATCATCTGCCGACATCATGGGAAATCTCCCAGTACGTGCCTGTGGAATCCTCGAATCTCAGCTCTAGATCGGGGAGGATCAATTCCGCCTGCGTGTGACGTGGACATCGCCGGCAATCCCCCAATGAGGATGGCCATATTTTGTATTGTCTCGTCTTTCTTATACGATGTCACAGTCTTTTGCGGGGTGATCGTGTCGATCAAGTGGATCATCAATGGAATCCGGGGGATTCCCGTTTGCCTAGGTTGGGACGAGGAGAAGACGATGATCTCGTATTCATTATATCCTCTTGACAAGGGCATGTGGTGATCCATTGCATATATATCCACCAAGTTTACGTTTTCCGGATAGTCACATATACAGTAGAAATCATCCATCATGGCTCAATTTCATCCCACCATTACCCCCGAATCTCTGAAGGACAAAGTTATTGTTGTCACGGGTCAGTCGTGTATTTACTATCCCCAACATCCGCGGCTCACACAGCAATAGGCGGCGCCAACGGGATCGGAGCAAGTCTAGTCGAGTACTGCTGCCAGCAGGGAGCGTATGTCTGTTTCGGCGATGTCGCTGAGGATGCTGGAAAGCAGATCGCTCAGTCGCTGTGCTCATTCGGCTCATCGTCATCCCCACGAGCCATCTTCCAGCACACCGATGTTACTAGCTATCAATCTGTACTCGATCTATTTGACCTGGCCCTCAGGACATATGGCCGCGTTGATCATGCCGTTGCCTGTGCAGGTATTATGGAGATTGGCAACTTGTTCGACCCCGCCTTGACGCTGGAAACAGTTCGCGAGGTGCGTTACTACTCTACGTGTTGAGCTTCAATTTTAACGACGAAAAGGCGCCCACGACCAAAGTCCTCGATGTCAATCTGACGGGCTGTCTCTATGTTGCTCGCATCGCCAGCCTGTACCTGCGCCAGAACCGCCCGGAAAATGCAGACCGGTCGATTACCCTCATCTCCTCGGTCGCTGGATTCAAGGAATCTCCCGGCATGTTTGTTTACCAAGCTTCCAAACATGGAGTGCTCGGGCTGATGCGTTCGCTGCGTTTGTACCTGTCTTCCCCAACTCATCACATCCGAGTCAACGCCATCTGCCCATGGATGACGACCACGGCCATGGTCAAGGGTGTGAAAGAAGCTTGGATGAAGGCAAAACTGCCGTGCAACACCCCCGCAGACGTTGCTCACATCATCGCCGGTGTTCTGGCAGATTCATCGCTCAACGGCAAGTCCATGTATGTCGAAGGAGGGCGCGGATGGGAGATCGAAGCGAACATTGATCGATTAGAACCTCAGTGGTTGGGTGAAGAACCGTCGCGATCTCTGGCGCAGGGACAGGCAGTGCTCGGCAGTGGCATGGAATGGGCTCAATAGCAATTGAATTGTATCTATTCGAGACAAATGAGAATATTCCATAGTTTGAGTATGTCACTGCAAGAGACATCCCAATGTAGTCATCATATCCGGATGATCGGCAATGGATATGAGTTTAGCCGGTCGACATGCTTTGCACCGATGATTGGACTCCTGTCTATGCTCATGTGCATGCTCCTCTCCATTTTGCTGTCTCTCAGTTGAAACTGATTCTCCTCTTGTGGTTCTCCACATTAATTCAAATACCAAACCACCTGTTATGGATCGAAAGCCACCCGACTCCTCGGCTAGTCTGGATAACCAGCATCCTCTTGTTGATTTGGATCTGCTGGACGATCGACATTCTGGCGATGTTGGCCATCAACGAGATTCTATCCCTGCGCATGGGGTCACCATGTGGTGAGCTGCCTCTCGATATCTATAACTTATACCCACTGCTGAAGTAAAATAATCCCCCAGGAACCATGTAATGATTGTCTGCGCCGGTTTCGCCGTCATGTTCACCACTTGCGCTTTTATCTTTGCCTTTGGTGTCTACCAAGCTCTATACGAAGAAATGGCCCAGGAAGCGCATTCTCCTTTCGTAGGTCAATCCACCGCGCGGATTGGCTTGATTGGAACGCTAGCTATCGCTCTCATGTCTATGGGAGGTCCTCTGGCAATGTCCTGCGCCAAACTCTGGTCCCCTCAGGCAGTCATCGTTGCCGGAGGCTGGGTTTTTGGCATTGCGTACATATTGGCCAGCTTCAGTCAACGTCTCTGGCATTTTGAATTAACCCAGGGCGTGCTGCTGGGCATCGGGACCAGCATGGCATATGTGCCCACCATGTCTGTTGCCCCGACATGGTTCGATCAGCGTCGTGGGTTGGCCATGGGGATCATCATCTCCGGTAGTGGCGTCGGAGGCATGGTGTGGCCACCTGCTTTACGTGCCCTGATCACCCACCTGGGATTTCGAAATGCATTGCGAATATCGGGATGCATCTCGCTTACTCTGGTGTCGGCGGCAGGGTATATCCTACGCTGGGAACCCAAGTTCCAGGAGCAGCTCCGGGTACAAAACCAGAGTCTCAACCGCCGATGCGGATGGCTCAAAATGCCATTGGTCAACTGGCGCGTGGCAAGTTCTCGACGCTTTATCGCGCAGGCTCTGGGCTGCTTTCTTCAGTCTGCTGGTTATTCAACTCCCTTGTTCTTCTATGCTGCCTATGCGCGCACGTTGGGCTACAGCGCTGCGACTGCTGACAACTTCATCACCGTCAGCAACGCCTCGAACTTTGTCTCCAGGATCCTGATCGGATACGGCGCCGACAAGCTGGGACGACTCAACGCATTGGCGTTCACTACGCTGTTCAGTACCATCGCCGTCTTCGCGTTCTGGCTGCCCTCCATGTTCCAGCAGTCGACCGTGTCGCCGTCAAGTGCCGACGCCTTATTTATCGTCTTTACCATCCTCTACGGATCTTTCGCCAGCGCATACATCTCGCTTTTCCCTGCGTCTCTGATTGAGCTGTTCGGCGTGCAGCACTTTACCAGCGTCAACGGGGTCTTGTATCTCATTCGGGGAATGGGAGCGTTGATCGGGACGCCGTTGACTGGAATGCTGATCCCTCAGTCTACCGCGTTGGTCTCTTCGATTGTCTACGAACGGGCAGGGATCGTCTGCGGCGTTCTCCTTTTTGCAGCCACACTGGCCTGCTTTTGGGTGAGAATCGAGGCAACTCTGGGCGAGCATGGGAGGTGGAAGGCTTGACATGATTGATGAATATGCAAGTAATCGTTAACTGTTTCCGTGGCTCACAGTATTGCAACTGAGTTGCGCAGAATATTACATTCACCACTTTAACATCTGCACTTCGGAATTGAAGGAAGATGACGTCCCATAATAGTACTTATCGAGACCGATTTGACCGGGCAAGTCCGTTACTTTATCCTTAGTGGTCTTCCTCTTGTCTCCGACTATATACGCTCTGAAATCTTGTCCCCGGAGCCGTCTGGGGACCGAGAGAATCATATCGTCCTCCGAGCTTTCGTGGAATGGGCGCTTAGAGCCGGCCGTGCCTGGAAAGCACAGGGTAATGACGTACGGGGAACGCTCTATCTTCAAGGGCAACGGACGGACAGTCTCTGAACGCCATTCGAATGGCGCCTTAGCCCATACCGAGACATTGGGTGAATCTCCGCGATGATTGATTGACTGATTGATTAATTCATTGCCTCGACGTCGCGGAAGTCATCCTACAGAAACTCAATCAAATATCAAAAATGGCGGTAATCTGAACTCAAGACAAGCCTGAGGAAGCAAGGGAAACAGTAAAGCTGCAAGTAAGTGGATATCATATTCATATAAATCCTAGTCAATATCGGTAGAGAAGCGTGATCATCGTAACTTATGAACAGTATCGTGGAGATGACATGTCTGAGTCTATATATGCGAAGAATAAGAAAATGACCAAAGGCTTCTAGCCCTTTCTATTATTCAAACAAGTGATCTCTTAAGCGGAATGGGTGTGCCTCGGTGTTGCTAGAATATTTGTGTAAGCATGGCTAATCGGCCCAGAGAGTAGATGCAAAGGGGGAAAGAGTAGGAGGGGGACTCTTACAGGACAAAATTATCCAAACTAACAAGATCAGGTTCGCTGAATAACAGGTAAAAGTATTTCGACGTCTCTGCTAACCAAAAGCTTTCCATAGAGTCGTCCTGCTTCGGGTTCGCATCTGTAACGTCGCTGATGCGTGCGTTCGCAATCGGTGTCCTGGTATGCTTCATGATTGCCTGGAACATGTTCCAGCCTTTGTCTTGCCAGATCGGGTTGCCCGTAAGACGATACATAATAAAGACGGACTCGATTGCCTCAGGGCGCAGCTGGTAGCTCGAGTCCGAGACTTGGGTGAAGCCGTATCCATGTCCCAGTTCGACGTGGCCCTCATCCGTCCATTCACAAGAACCTTCGGAGCGACACTCATCGATGTGAAAGATCTCGGGCATGACCCCGCTGGCCGTCTTTTGGTAAGCCCAGACGCAGCCGTCCGTGAGTCTAATTGCCATGGCGAGTTCCTCAGGTGAATCCATGATCCGGGCGCCCAGGCCCACCATGCCACCGACGAAGCAGCCCAGATGCTGGACTTCCGTGCGCAGAGCCGGTTGGCCGTTGCCTCTAGCTTCCAGAGAGCCCGGGAAGAGAATATCCTCACCACCAGGGGTTTTGGGACGGAAAAAGTGATATTTCACAGCACTATCAAGGGCCCTCCGGTACATCTGTAGGTATTGATCTGTTTTGCCGTTAAGTAAAAGATGTTCCTATTCTGTGTTGGTAAGTCATGAATATCTAATGAGGAAGCGCTTGTAGGAAGGCCATCAACTGGCCCTTTACCTTGGGTAAATACTCGTACAACGAGTCTGCCCAAGCTCCCAAAGTGAAGGCTGAACCGTCGAAAGAGGGACCTCTCGTGTCGACTTGAGAAGGCCAGAGACCTGGAATACGGGTGGTGTTTTGCGCATGATCTAGATAGTCTGTAATCCTGGAAATCCCATCGAAGTACTTCCGTTTCCCTGTGAGCTGAGCTAGCCGAGTGAATTCGAGTGATAAAGACCCTAATACAGATGTCAGTATTTCTCACCTGCATTGAAGCTTCTGATGCCGTCCGTTCTCACCTATCTGTGCTACCAGAACTCCTGACTCCCCTTCCAATCCCTGATTTCCTCTTTGCCACCAGTAATAAGGCACTGGGATGCCATTCGGTGTGTCAAAGGCTTGAAATAGGAATTCCCCCAGCTGATCGGCTTTCTGAAGAAGCAGTGGATACTTTCCACCACTCACATCGTATGCCCCTAACAAGCCACCCAGATATCGGATTGTGGTCTCGAATACCGGCACGCGCTCGGCGTTAGGCCTGGAAAAATTGATTGATTGTACGGCTTCCAGCGCACTGTCGAACTCATTTTGCAGCCCCATGATATAAAGCGAGTCCAGCCCGTCTACCAATGTCGCCGCCCATCCCACAAAGGGGTCTCGGTATCCGCCTGAAAGCGGAGTCACCTCGTCATGTAGCCATGCATATTTCTTATACCCTTTCCAGGCGTGGAGGAATGCTTGCCGCACCTGCTGCTGGCGGTCTTTTCGAACGCGCTTGGCGGAACCGCTTTCTCGCTGGAAGGCGAATTGTATGCGAGATTTCGATGGTGGCGATGAGCCATTCGCGATTAGATCTTGTCTTGTGTGCAGCGGTAGAAAAAACCCCAACGTTGTGAGCAGAATTACGGCGAGGGCGATGTAGCGCACTCGTCGAGGGGAGGCATATGGGGCAGGCCGAAGATGGAAGCGAGGCAGTATTCGATTCATTGTTGAGAGCGGCGTAGATATCCCAATAATACCCCATTGCCTCACCTAAGTTGGCATTTCTCCAAATTGCGTACTGTAGAAGGGGCCTGTTTAAAAATTTTTGCATGTCTGTATAACCTGCTTTGTAACGGCTGAAGTCTGGCTACACACTGGGCGCTTAGTTTACTAATGGACAAACGGTCGCGCGTTCAATTTCGGGTCCAAAAATATTAGACCCTGTAAGCCATGGGCCAGACAATTAGTGGTGAAGACAAGAGGCAATACATAAAGCCCAAGTCACACTCAACACAAGCTTAAGCCTAAGCGCTGGCTTCGAGTACCGTAGGACTTCGTCATGGTGGGATCCGGTGCCTGCCGCCACTCCCTTTGCTATGGCCGATCCGGACACATGTTTAAGTGAGAAAGATCTAATTATCTAACTAAGTGGTGAACATATACCGGTGGATGGGCATGCTTTTTGTGAGCTGAGCTGGAACACCATTCGGATGCTAAGGATTATTCAGGCAGATAGTGGTGTGTCGACTTGGTTGCTGCATAGAGTCTGTTCCACAACTAGTGATAATAAAGGCCAATGCATCACGGTAGCAAGCCTGTTAATCTCCAAAGGATTTCTCATTGGTGGCAGCGAGCTGCATTGTGCTATACAGAGTAAAGCTCCTTCACCTTGGGCGTTAGCGTGAGCGTTAGCCAAAGGTTTTGGTCGGTCGTCCCCGACCTGGGGACAATCACCTAGGCTGGAAAAGGAAGCTGCGGAAGGTCCAGTGAGGTCCAGCCATATTTCTGGTACTGGTGAATCTAAGGAGGGAATAATCTCGAAGCTATACGTCGTAGTTATGGATAATCTTCCATGTCAAGCTTTTTAAACTGTTTTGCCGCAACCCATACAGCCTCTACTCCGGAGATCCGCAGTCAAGATGTGAATGAGGGCATAAGAAACATTGTGCTCTCCTCGGCCAATCAGAAATGATCATCCAGAGCAGGATTAAACGAGGATCGACAAGGATGTTCCGCATAGGGACTTTCACGAGATGTGGATCCTCTAGGCAGATGTCTTAGTCTTGGCCCGCGAAGGATGCAAAATTCCCTCAAATCTCACTTCTGCTTTCAAGAGCCAAAGGCAACCGACAACTTGATCAGAACTAGTCTTCTTGTCATTCGCACGTTGCCAGGCCAGACCGAACATGAAGACTGTGGCTGGAGTACTGGCCATTGCTGTCAGCAGCCTGGCTGTAGGCACTGATGCCGCCAAGCAAGCTCCACCAGCCCCTATGGGGAGCAGCTACCCCTCAGGCTTTGACATGACTCGGAGTTGGGCGAATCTGAGTCCATATCAAGAGGCGGATAGCTTTGGCGTGCCGAAAGGAATGCCGCACGGCTGTGAGCTGTCCCAAGTCCATGTGCTCCATCGCCATGCTGAACGCTACCCAACGCCGTATCCCTTGGACGGACAAGGCATGGAGGACTTCGCCGCCAAATGGAGCAATTACACCGAGAAACATCATCATAAAGCGCCAGCCACGGGTCCATTGAGCTTTTTGAACGACTGGGAATACATTCTGGGGGAGGACACCCTCCTGGAAACCGGCGCAGCGACCGAGGCTACCGCAGGGGCCAGCTTTTGGGCCAAGTATGGACGGCTACTGTACCGTGCCGGACGGGAGAACGGAGCGGCCTGGAATGCCTCGTTGAATGTGTATCCAAACGGCACGGCGCGTCCAAAGCCGGTCTTTCGCACGACCTCTCAGCCGCGAATTCTGGAGAGTGCTCGATGGTGGCTGAGTATGGATTCCTTGGACCAGTAGTAATGCATAGCTAACAGATACTTGAGGTGGATTCTTTGGCAATACCGGTGCCAACAGTTCTTATGACCAATATGACCTGGTTGTGATTCCAGAGGTATCCAATTTCAACAACACTCTGGCCTCGTACGACTCGTGTCCTGGGGATATGACCGAAGGGTGAGTGATAACCAAGGAACTCTCTGATTTTCTTGACGGCAATGAGGCTAAGACGATTAGGGATGATTCCGCACAAGAATTCATTCCCCGCTATACTCGGCAGGCCATCTCCCGTCTCTCCCGACACCTGCCCAAGGACTTTAACCTGACGGCTTTTGATGTGCTAGCCATGCAGAACATCTGCGTCTACGAGTACACCAGCCTTGGAGGTTCCTCGTTCTGCTCACTCTTCACCGAACAGGAGTGGAGGGACTTTGCCTATAATGTCGACGTGCAGTACTACGGGGACTATGCGTACGGGTCTCCCACAGGCCGTGCGCAGGGTATCGGCTATGTTCTTGAACTGGCGGCTCGACTGCAGGGAGAGTTAATCTACTCAAGCGACACGAGCATCAATTTTACCTACGATAATAACCTGGCACAATTTCCCCTCAACCAGCCCTTCTACCTCGACATGTCGCATGACGATATCCTCCTGTCCGTCATCACCGCGTTGGGACTGCGCTATTTCAGATATGGACCGCACGGCTTGCCAGGGAATGTCGACCACGCACTCAACCGGACTTTTGCCATGAGCCAGATGACACCATTCGGAGCGCGTCTCATGTCGGAGGTCTGGACCTGTCCTCGTAATGCGTCATTTGACTCCCTGGCCCCTGTGCTATATCGTAACCCCCATATCGAGGGCAGTGTAGACACGACCAGATTCATCCGCTTTGTTCTGAACGGAGCTCCCTTGCCGCTGGATGGACTGGTGGGCTGTGAACAGTCTCGCCATGGGTTCTGCCCAGTTGAGGGATTCCTAAGTGGTGTTCCGACGCTGAAGAAAGAGGCAGAATATCAAAAGGCCTGCTTCGGACATTACCCGACTGGAAGCCAAGTGGGCAACGGCGCTCCAGAATCCTGAGTTGCGTTTATCCATGACACCGTGTGACAGGGGTGCTGTATTGTCTGATTGTATCCTGTGCTCAGTCATCCTTTATTATAATAATTCCGCTTGTATGAGCTGAAGAGCCATTCATAGAGCAAGAGAATTCCACGTCATACTGAGGAGTATAGTCTTGGCGTTTGACAATGTCTTAGCAGTCCTAGTCTAGGCTCTTCGGTCTCTTCAGGGTCCAGAATACGCTAAAGCACTCCACTGTTTGGGCCTGAAACAGAGAGCTCCTTTTGGCCCAAATGGGCTGATAGGCCGAGGCTAAAAAGAGTCATGCAGGATGGCTTGGTCCCTGAATCTCAGCGGGTAACAACAACTAATAGTTGGTGTGTATTGGTGGTGTTAAGGCTAAAATGGCTGCTAGTGCTTCATCACGGATGGCTTCACAATGGCATTTATCCGAACGCGACCCCTCCTGCCTTCCCCTCCTCAGCCGAAAGCTTCAGCCTGTTGTCATTCTGCAGTGATATTTCCAACCCCATGATCGTATATCTTCCAATTCAGCCTGATTCACCTGCAGAACTCTGGCGTCAGGGCCACATGCCCCTCGGCGGTACCCCGGATTAACTGGCGAAACCCTGATGGATGTGACAAAGTCAATCGAGACCGAAACACGGCAATCCCAATATAGCCGCTAGAGTAGCGTCAGTGTCAGGATGTCGCGATGTGGGGTTGGCCGGCATTTGCTCAATCCTCTTCTCCCGGTGAGGCAAAGGTATAAAGAGCAGAGACATCCTCGAGTACAGAATCCACCAAGTACTCCATCGGACAATCATATTTGCAGTCAAGCAACAATCCTCTTCGAACGTCATGGTTTCTTTCTCATACCTGCTGCTGGCGTGCTCCGCCATTGGAGCTCTGGCTGCCCCCGTCGAATCCGAGGACACTTCGTTCAATGAGACTGCTCTCCATGAGTTCGCTGAACGCTCCACCCCAAGCTCTACCGGCTGGAACAATGGCTACTACTACTCCTTCTGGACTGATGGCGGCGGTGACGTGACCTACACCAATGGAGCCAGTGGCTCGTACTCGGTCAACTGGAGGAACGTGGGCAACTTTGTCGGTGGAAAGGGCTGGAACCCTGGAAGCGCTAGGTACAGAGGACCTTCAACGTGTGACTTGAATAAGACCTGTGGCTGATAGAAATAGAACCATCAACTACGGAGGCAGCTTCAACCCCAGCGGCAATGGTTACCTGTCTGTCTACGGCTGGACCACCAACCCTTTGATTGAGTACTACGTGGTGGAGTCGTATGGCACATACAACCCCAGCAGCGGCGCTACCTACAAGGGCACTGTCAACTCCGACGGTGGCACCTACAACATCTACACGGCCGTTCGCTACAATGCTCCCTCCATCGAAGGCACCAAGACTTTCACCCAGTACTGGTCGGTGCGCACCTCCAAGCGTGTCGGAGGCACTGTCACCATGGCCAACCACTTCAACGCCTGGAGCAGGCTGGGCATGAACCTTGGAACTCACAACTACCAGATTGTCGCCACTGAGGGTTACCAGAGCAGCGGATCTTCTTCCATCACTGTCTACTAGGAATACTACACCGAGTTTTGCTGAAGGAGGAAAATGTTGAGGTACGGCTTCAATTTCAAGAGGTGATAACTAGGCGGGCCTGTGATGTTTGCTAGCTACGAAAGATGTTTCTGCTTACGTCTCCCTCCTGGAAACCTGTCTTTTGAATTGAGCCACTATATTGAAGTCATCTGCAATCCAGCTCCATTTTAGGAATTATAAGGAACAAGTGATCAAATTTTCCCAGCAGTGAACGACCTGCACTACCTTATATAGTTGCCAATCCCTGGTAGCCACCGTAGGACCAAAGCTTTGTTATACACCCAGTCCGGGAGAATAAAAACGAAATACTGTAGCCAATCCGATCACTACTGGGACGCCTGGAGCTCTTCCCTCATAGCTTCGATCTCTCCATCAAAATGATTCAGAAAATCTTCATTGTCCCTGGATGTCTTCCACCCCAGCCGATTGCGAGCGAAATCCGCTCTCGCCCGGGAACTATTTCCGCATTAGTATTGGTACGTGTCAAGGAGATCTTCTTGTACATACTTGGATGCAAGAGTGATTTCCACGAGACTCTCATTGCCCCTAGTAATTTCCGCAGCTGCTTCCTTCATGCTGATCGACTCGACTTTGTTATTGTCCAAGAGTCCCTTCTTGTGCAGAGCATCAGCAATACCCTGGCTAACCTCTAGCCATGTATGCTCTCCACTCTCGACGAAGAAGACGGCCTTGGGGCCCGATGGAAGCCAGTTCGGTTGCTCTCGCACAGCTCGGAAGAGAAGGAGATAGAAGTTGGCCAGATCCAGGATATGGACATGGTTCCAGATCTATGACGAGAATGTCAGCCAGAATCTATCTATCATATACTGTAGATCAAACCTACCCCAGCTCCACTTTCGATGACAGCAGCATGGCCTCGCTTTCGGGCAAGGCGCGCAAGATTGGGCACCTGTTGACTTAGAGTCGCAAATGGACCGGATCCTTTGCCATCTGTCGTTTGTCAGTTCAGTTCGCCTTGGTGCCATTGTACGGCGATGAGTAGCATACAGATAGTGGGAGGAACGACGATATACGTCTTGACACCAAGACTCAATCCCGTCTCAACCACCGTGACATCGGTGACCCGTTGTCCGTAGCGCTCGGGGTGGTTCTTCTCCATTGCGTAGACGTCGTCTTTCTCGTCGGACCAGATCTTCTGATTCTGCGGCGTACCGGTGTAGGGATGGTCTCCCAGGATTGACGTACCAGATGTCTACATTGTCGTTAGCTTTGCAATTTGGATTCGAAAGCACAAAACCCTACATGGATCATGTACGCATCTTTGCCGGTAGCTTTCTGCCTCTGGCTCAGACCTTCCACCAAGGCTTTGGCAGAGCTATCGTGGGAGGCAGATGCGGCATTGATGACCACTAGAGCGATGTGTGAGTGCAAGTCAAAGCATCAATGTAGAACGAGTCAATACCATCATGCTGGGAAGCAGCGTCTCTACATGCGTCGAGGTCGTCCAGGCCCTTGAACTCCAGAGGCTTGACTCCGAGAGACTGGAGTCGGGCCGCCTGTTCCGGTCGACGGATCAAGGCTGAGATGCTCAATTCAGACGCCTCTGGGGATTGCAAGAGTTCAGTGAGGATTGAACCTCCACTGCATAGTGTCAGAGCTATACTGCGATTGTTCCATTTGGTTGCGCCACTCACATGTATCCAGTCGCACCGACGATAAGAACGCTCTTTGCTGTAATGGGAGACGCCATAACTACTACCAGGATGTACAGGCTTCAGTTTCAAACGAGTCTGTCTGTTAATTCATCTGTTTCGTCTACTTCATGACACCCATTTTATATACTGTCGCAGAGTTACAGCGGTCGACGTCCATTAGTAATTCCGCCGACGGGTGACGTCGTAGATCAAAACTCTCCGGATTAGAAATCGCTGCTTGGACCTTCCTCAGATGTGTCTCAATCAGGCAAGTTGAAGCTATTTCGCGAAGCTTCTTTCTTATTGGTCTGTGCGAACGTTAACCTTAAGTTCTTCAAGAGTTCTGAAGAAAATTTTTGCATTGCTTATTAATGACTGTCAAAATGCTGTCAAAAATGTGGGTGGCGCAACAAAGTAAAATATGGCATGCCTGAAGAAGATGATCATCCTCTATATTCTCCTTCAAAGTCTGTGATTGCTTAGTTAGTGGTAGTACAACTCTGACTATGACACTGAAGGTATATATCTGTGCAGCACAGCAGCCACGGACATAGTCAGCAATACAACCTATACAGCAAAGAGGGACATTCTTGATGATGATTATCAAGGTCAAGTCGGCCGACATGCATCTTGAACTTAGAACTTGATATGTACTTCTCTAAAGGGTCTACAGGGTCAAAGTACATTGAATGTTCTGCATAAATGGCGTATGAGGTGGCAGTGACATCTGACAGGAACCACTCCGAAAAGGGATCTCATTTCTCTAAACTATTCCTGGCGCGGTCAAGGGATGCTAACCTGTTTTAGCATTAGGCAACCAGATAGTGACTGACCAATTGCATCCACTCAGAGTGGGTCCTTTTCTTGGCAGGAGGAAATGCCGCGCGCTGATTGAAGCCTTTTTGGGGCGGACGAAGAAAGCGGGGAGACCTGGATGACCGCGGAGAGTTCCCATTGGCTCAGAGCGGTCCCTGAGACACCTGAGTCTTGGCTGTTTTCGTCTTAGTGGTGGATCCGGAGTTTCACAACTGAATAATATTGGGCCAAAACTGCAATGACCCAATGATCTGATGATGCTGGCAGATGCTCTGGTCACAGTGGCATTGGCACCCTTGGCAAGTCAGCACAGCCTTAACCCCCTGAAAAGTTAATGAGGAGGACCAGCACTATTATTATTATTATTTTTATTTTTATTATCATTACCTATCATTAATTTTATGATCAGTTTTCCCAGACCACTCTGCCTCACCTGCCTGGCTCCTAACGTTGTTATCGTCACTTCCCACCCCTAAGATACGTAGTGATTATTGTTCCTATTATCCCTATTATTGTTTGTCCCTGTCTATCAGAGCCAGATCATTCTGTTTTGGTACGATGATCCTGGTGATTTGTCGAACCTGATTTCTGTTATCCCCATTGTGACCTCCCCTTCCCATTTCTTTGAGCCTCTGCCCGTTTTCCCCTTCTTCGGTCAACCATCGCTTTCGGGATGCGCATGCTGAGTTTGCGCCAACTCTGCGGGGCCACCACTCTGCTCCTCTCTGGGCAGGTGGCCCTAGCAGATCTCGGGATCCAGGCCGATAATGTTGGTATGTCTTCCCAAAAAACCTCATCTTTGACTGCTTTAGAATGTACATTTGTAACACATGCTATGATGCTCAGATTCACTCAAGTCGGCGGCCAAGACCGTCGCTGCTCCCATGATGGAGTTCTATGACAAGAACCAAACCGAAGGCATTCCGGGCAAGCTGACCGGCACCTGGTATGTCGCCGGCGCCATGTTCATGACCCTCATCCAGTACTGGCAGGCGTCGGGCGATGACTCCTACAATTCCGTCGTGTCACATGACCTCATGTTCCAGTCGGGCGAGAATTACGACTTCTTCTCCGGCAATTACAGCCAATGGCTGGTAAGTTGCAACTGTGCTTAGAGTCTGCTTCTGCTAACATCTCCCAGGGTAATGATGATCAGATGTTCTGGGGTCTTGCCTCCATTACCGCTTCGGAGACGGGATTCCCGGAGATCTCAGATAAACCCACCTGGACCTCTCTGGCTCGTGTGGTCTTCAACATGCAAGTGGCCCGGTGGGATAAGGTGGCCTGCGACGGCGGCATGCGATGGCAGATCTGGCCCTATCAGGCTGGCTACACCATGAAAAATGCCATCTCCAACGGAGGCCTCTTTGAGCTATCAGCCCGACTCGCGCGCTTCACCAAGAACGACACCTATGCGCAATGGGCTGACAAGATCTGGGACTGGTCGGCCAGCACTCCGCTGCTGCAGACAGATCGCTGGTACATTGCTGATTCCACCTCCAATGAAGCCAACTGCAAGGATGCCGGAAACACTCAGTGGTCGTATAACTACGGCACCTATCTGTCGGGGGCCTCTTTTATGTATAACTATGTAAGTCACTCACCCCATGTCCAGTCGTCCACTTGCTCGACCGACACGCTGATTTCTATGGCGGAAAAGACCAACGGTGAAGACAAGTGGCTGAAAAGAGTCAACGGTCTGCTAGACTCCCTGATTGGCACCTTCTGCCCCAAGGACAAGGGCGGCAACATCCTGTCTGAGGTTGCCTGTGAGCCCATCATGACCTGCGATCGTAATCAAGTCGGGTTTAAAGGGTACACGGCCATGTGGCTGGCTCATACCGCCATCCTTGTCCCGTCGACCGCGGCTCGTATTTTCCCCGTCCTGCAAGGATCGGCTCTGGCCATCTCCAAGCAGTGCTCCAAGGCACCCGACAATACCTGCGGCATTCGCTGGTGGCAGCCCACCTGGGACGGCTTCACTCCCGGTCTAGAGTCGCAGATGGCGGCCCTGGCGGGCATCACGGCCAATCTGATGTACTACAAGTCGTCCGCCCCGAACACCATTCAGACGAACCCGGAAGGCAAGGAGCATCAGATTGACACCCACGAGGATGAGGCGCCAGATGCACTCGATCCCATCAACACAGGCGATCGCGCAGGGGCCTGGATTCTCACTGTGATCATCGTGGTTGCCGTCGGAGGGTCCGTTGGGTGGTTGATCAAGACTTGATTTTCTAGGATAGTTTCTTGCTTATTTTCTTTGGAGACAACAGTTGCTTGTTTGTCTGTTGTCCGGCGTGATTTGGTGAGGGTTTGGATTTGCACATTCTGTCATATTCGGGGCTCATCCCCATTGTGTGATCATTTCTTGTATTAGTTTCCCACATAGAGTCGACATTTCCAACAATATTTATATCGCTGCATCGGACTCCAGCCGAGTGTCCAATGAACTGATCTCATCGCTCCACTTAAAGCTTCACCGATACCCCACCAGCACTTATAAAACAACACAACATCCTGCGATGATCAGTCGAACAATCCATTCACATCCTGGTCGTGTCTATCCAAAATGGTGTATACCATCGTCGTCCGTATGTTACACTCTCTATAATCGATCCCGCCGAGCTGAAACTCATCTTTGCAGATCTCCGCGCAAAGCCTGATCCCGAGTGCATCTCGAAGCTTCACGCAAAGCTCCTCGAGGCCTCGGCCGTCTATTCCAAGGACAAGGAGACCCTATCCTGGTTCGTGATGCAGTCCGTCCATGACAAGCAGGACTTTTGCATTGTGGAGCGCTATCTGAACGAGGGCTCCCAGAAGTACCACCTGGAGAACCCGTACTGGAAGACCTTTGATCCCTATGTCATCCCGCTGTTGGAGAAGCCCATGGATTTGAGACGATTTGAGGAGTTGGTTCCAGAGGGAGAGAAGCAGTAGATAGACTGATCTTTGAAGCGTAAACAAAGCGCAGATACGATGAATATCAGAGACTTAAATCGCTTTGTTTCTTGTCGCTGATACTGGTGGGGTCTCTCACTGCCTGAGGAACGAGGCATCAGTTTGCTTTTCGCATCCCCACTGTTTTTATCTGCTCTCCCTGCGATTCCCAACTCATGAAAACATCAACAATCGTGTCAAATATTCTCTACAATGTCGAATAATCAATCCAGCGATGCTCTCATATTCCCCGATTCGAATCGGGTATTCTTAGAGCCCCATCTTCCGCCAAAAATTCAATTTCCACAATCCCCAGATTCTGATCTTCCCTTCACCACACTCACCTTTGCTACTTCCCTCGATTCAGCTCTGGCCCTGTCACCCGGCGCAAAAACTGTACTGTCAGGGCCGCAATCAAAAGCGATGACCCACTATCTCCGGTCGCGTCATGATGCTATCCTCATTGGGGTTGGCACTGCGGTTGCAGATGACCCTGGATTGAACTGCCGCATCGCCGGCGTCGGCGGTTACGGTGGTCAAGGTCTAGAAGGACAACCCCGACCGATCGTCATCGATCCCAGCGCCCGATGGGACTTTACAGAGAGCTCCAAGATTCTGACGCTGGCCCGGAAAGGTCGCGGTCGAGCGCCCTTCATCATCACAGGGGCGCAGTCCGTCCCCGCAGAGAAGAAAGCTCTGTTGGATAGACACGGCGGCAAGTTCATCTCTCTCGATGTGGTGACTTCTGAATCAGGAGAGCATCGCATGGACTGGACTATGCTGCTTAAGGCCCTCAGCAAAGAAGGACTGAAGAGTGTCATGATTGAAGGAGGGGGGACCATCATCAATTCTCTCCTGGAGCCGTCCTACCAAAATCTCATTGACTCGGTCATTGTCACGATCGCTCCAACCTGGCTCGGACAAGGAGGAGTGGTCGTTTCGCCTAAGCGACGATTCAACGAGCAAGGCGTGGCCATTCCCGCATCGCGATTGACCGGCGTGAAATGGTATCCTTTCGGAGAGGACGTTGTGCTTTGCGGGAGGATCAAGTCCTGAACCTGCATCTCTCCCGGCCGGATGCTTCAGGTAAAGAGATTTATATCTATATGATTTGGATACCTGCCATTAAATGGCTGTCTATACAAAACTCGCGACCTTCTCTTCATATTGCACCCTTTGTCAATGATACAACTAATACACGCCTCTGTCGGATGGGGACTGACTGGATGGTTTGCTCTCACCGGTACTGCCATCTGCAAGCCATGTCTAATGGTCAGTCTCTCTTTATCACGAGATGATCGTCCCAGAGAACGGCACCCGATTTGCCATAGGCTCATGGGAAAAGCGGTGCAACTTGGTATGCTTATGACGAGAGACAACGAGACGAGCCAACCAGACTTGTAACATGTCTTTGTCTCGGTTCAGGAAGTTATACATAGGTCCTTGCTGTGTCCTTAAATTTAGGGTCGATAATACAAGGTCTTTAGACATCAGTTCCCTGATTGAAGCATGGTACTTTTGTATGTGGCTGCCTTAGGAATCAGGATGCTTCAGGCCGACTTCCAAGGCAATGGATGCACGTGATCTTATAACGATTCACCCAATCAGACGTGAGAAATGCTGCATATGGGCCCATAATCCACATCTCTCAGGATAGGTAATCTCCTGATATTGCGATGGCTGCGTCTCTACACATGGCACATCCAGGATCATCAGATTATTTGTGGCTGGGACATCACGGCAATCTATACGGTTCACTCAAGACATCTTAACACCATCATGGTTCATCCAATCGTCCCTTCAAACGGGGACTCAGCGCCTGGAGACCCGGTGACGGGTTCTTCGGAGCATTCTACGTCATCCAACTTCCTTGTCAACGTCCTCCATCCGGTCAGCATGAGCGCACCACCAGGAGATCCTGTGGTCGTCAATTGGTGTCAGGCCATATATATCAATTATCTGTCTCTATATATAAACGAACCGGTTTTCTCTCCTAGTGTTCCTCCATTCCCCTCGGTCTCCTCCCCATTTTTGTATCCTCATTTCACTCCCACGCTTAGATTTTATTACGCCTGAGGAGAAAGCCATTGATGAATTGAACTCAATTGCTTGACAACGATTACCCAGAATGACGTCAAAAGGTGAGATCGAGAGCCTCTCCGCGTATGGAGTCGCTCGGGCGACCATCCAGGGGACCCCCCTCAGCAAGGATGAGCTCAGCAAGATGGATGCATATTTCCGTGCGAGTATGTATCTTTGTCTCGGCATGCTTTATCTGCGGGACAATCCTCTTCTCAAAGAGCCTCTCAAGGTGGAACATCTCAAGGCTCGATTACTGGGCCATTGGGGTTCCGACGCTGGTCAATCCTTCACATGGATCCACATGAACCGCTTGATCAAGAAGTATGACTTGGATGTATTGTTCATCTCTGGTCCCGGACACGGTGCTCCTGGCATTCTCTCGCAGTCATACCTCGAGGGTGTATACACCGAGGTCTATCCGGACAAGACGCAGGATGAAAAGGGCATGCAGCGATTCTTCAAGCAGTTCTCCTTCCCCGGCGGAATCGGTAGTCATGCGACTCCAGAGACCCCCGGAAGTATTCACGAAGGAGGTGAGCTGGGATACTCGATCTCTCATGCCTTTGGAACCGTGTTTGACCACCCGAATCTCATCACGTTGACCATGGTGGGTGATGGCGAGGCTGAGACTGGCCCTCTAGCCACCAGTTGGCACAGCAACAAGTTCCTCAATCCGATCACCGATGGCGCAGTTCTTCCAGTGCTCCATCTCAACGGCTACAAGATCAACAACCCCACTATCTTGGCCCGCATTAGTCACGAGGAGTTGGAAATGCTTCTCAAGGGGTACGGATGGACCCCGTACTTTGTCGAAGGAAGCGACCGTGAGAGCATGCACCAGGCCATGGCCGCCACCCTCGAGCATTGCGTGTTGGAAATCAAGAAGATCCAGAAACAGGCGCGCGAGTCCAACAAGGCCTTCCGCCCTCTTTGGCCTATGATCGTTCTTCGGTCGCCCAAGGGATGGTCAGCGCCCAGAGAAATTGACGGCAAATATCTCGAGGGCTTTTGGCGTGCCCACCAGATCCCTATCACCGATGTGCAGAGCAAACCGGATCACTTGAAGGTGCTGGAGAACTGGATGAAGGGGTACAAGCCAGAGGAGGTCTTCGACAAGAACGGCACACTGATCCCCGATTTGAAGGAACTGGCTCCGACAGGCAACTCACGCATGAGCGCCAATCCGGTCGGCAACGGTGGTCTCCTGCGACGACCGATGGACTTGCCTGATTTCCGCGACTACGCCCTGACCGATATCGAGCCAGGCGTCACCATCCGTCCCAGCATGACCAATATGTCGAAGTATCTGCGGGACGTGGTTGCCCGGAACATGACCACCTTCCGAGTCTTTGGGCCCGATGAGACCGAGTCCAACAAACTCGCCGAGATCTACAAGGCAGGCAAGAAGGTTTGGATGGCCGAGTACTTCAAAGAGGATGAAGATGGCGGCAACCTGGACATGCAGGGCCGTGTGATGGAGATCCTCAGCGAGCACACCTGCGAAGGTTGGCTGGAGGGCTACATCTTGTCTGGTCGACACGGGATGCTCAACAGCTACGAGCCCTTCATCCATGTGATCGACTCGATGGTCAACCAACACTGCAAGTGGATTGAAAAATGCCTCGCGGTGGAATGGCGCGCCAAGGTTTCCTCGCTCAACATTCTCCTGACCGCGACCGTGTGGCGTCAGGATCACAATGGATTCACGCACCAGGACCCCGGATTCCTGGATGTAGTTGCTAACAAGAGCCCCGAGGTCGTGCGGATCTACCTCCCTCCCGATGGTAACACCCTCCTGTCGACCATGGACCATTGCTTCCGCAGCGTCAACTACGTCAATGTCATCGTGGCCGACAAGCAGGAGCACGTGCAGTTTCTCAACATGGAGGAGGCGATTGAGCACTGCACCAAGGGAGTCGGCATCTGGGACTGGGCTAGCAACGATCAGGGCTGCGAGCCTGATGTAGTCATGGCATCTTGCGGCGATGTCGCTACGCACGAAGCGCTGGCTGCGACGGCTCTGTTGCGCAAGCACCTACCCCAGCTCAAGGTCCGTTTTGTCAACGTTGTTGACCTGTTCCGGCTCATCTCCGATATCAATCATCCACATGGTATGCCCGACCGTCAATGGGGAGCCATCTTCACCACCGACAAACCTATCATCTTCAACTTCCACTCGTACCCCTGGCTCATCCACCGTCTCACCTACAAGCGGCCGGGTCAGCATAACCTCCACGTGCGGGGCTACAAGGAGAAAGGCAACATCGATACGCCATTTGAGCTGGCTGTACGGAATCAGACCGACCGGTACAGCTTAGCGATCGACGCCATCGACCGTGTCCCGTCCCTTGGCAATACCGCCTCGGGAGTGCGGGAGCGTTTGATCAATCTCCAGCTGGCCGCGAAGAACAAGGCGTTTGACGACGGCATCGACCCAGACTATATTCGCAACTGGACCTGGGATTACCCGCGGAAGAAGTGTTGAGCCAAAGGGTAGTTTTTCTTATTTGGCCATACGATGTTGAAGACTGGATAATTTAATATGCTGCCATGTCGAATATTGAGTTGTTACGATCTTTTATCTCTCAATGACCACCTAGTATTTGCGCTCTAGGCCCCTTGACTATCCATGCTGGATTTTCTATTCTTGCCCAAATCCCGAAACGTAGTTACTCTCCAGTCTTCCGTTCATCGACAATCAGTAGGCGCCCTGCCGGGGCTTCCACCTTGGCTGAGGTGCCTGGGCCGGCTTGCGGTATCCGGACAGAATAGGAGTAGAAGCGACAAGCTCCAAACCACCGACCAAAGCTCCTTGATGCTCGAGCGCCCAAAGCGTCAGTGCCACATAGTTGACCCCGTTGTAGTTGAGAATACCCTCTGGAACGGGGAAATTGGTTTGTGGGCCGAGATCATTTACTGCGTCCAGTTAGAAAGTGATGACAGATTACCTTCTTCTTAACATACCGTATTTCCCAAACTGATATCCATTGACAAACAGCTGACAGCGATAGCTCGTCCCTGACCTTGCATCTGATGCGGAGGTGTTAAAGACAAAGCTCAACGGGATATCGTATCCCTCGGGTAGATCCAAGGAGAACGAAGTAGCATAGAATCCAATACCAGCGCCAGTGAGACCATCATTGATCGGGCTGGATGACTTCCAGCTGGAGGTAGGCGGTTCTGGAAGATGATATCCCTGGCGCTCGGCATACATGGCTCCCTCGTTGAGCGGACCTCTCGTCAGATCCTGGTACTGCTCGCCGCCGAGATTACCAGTCATCTTCCAAGCAATATCGGACAGCTTATGGCCCGAGAGCGCGTAGTCGAGAATTCCTCGTGGGAACTTGATCGCGTCTGTCCCCGGTGCCTCTTCGTCCTGGCCCATGTGGTCGATCACTACTGTCAAAACGTATGGTTCCCCGGGAGACAGCTCGTGGGGGAGGGAGATGTTTCTGGGATAGGTCATGTTGTTTCCACTACCTGTCCATGATCCCAGGAATGTTTGATTTAGCCATACAGAATTGGCGAAGCCCACGCCGCCAGAGGTGTTGAGGAAACCCCATGACTCGTCTCCGTTGGCTTTGAAATGGCCCCGGTAGATCAGTGAGCCTCCGTGATAGCCGTAGTCGTCGGCGTACAGACATGTAGGGCCAGTGAATTGGCGCGTGTTATTGGTGAATGTGTTTGTCAATGGTGTCCAACTTTCGTCGCTATAATCGGGGGAGATTTCGGGGAGAGAATCGAGGTATTTCCAGGCGAGACGCTTCAGATCTGGCAGGGAGATAGCCGGTGGTTGATAGCGAACCGTTGCAGCGAGGTTGCCAATCTTAGATGGACTTGATTTCAAGGACTGGCCGTTGAAGACAATCGCATCGAGTCGACTCGGCGCTGAAATAACCTCCAAAGCAGTTGTTGCGTTCACATCTCCGACCAAATGCAGTTTATTGTCGGCAATTGACGCGCTTCGAAGCAAATACCCTCCCTTCACGATCACCGTCTCCTTGGATGGCGAGCTATAGTTAGCAATCGGCTGTTTTGCTGGTAGTTCCAAGACCCAGTGCTGGTAGGCGTCGTTACGCCAGAGGAGGTGAATCTCAAGCTTTCCTGCACGTAAAACCCGTCTTTGAGCAGTTACCTCCCACTGTACAACCCAAGCGCTTCCCTTTTTGGCGATCTTGACGTCGGACCCGTCAACAACGGTTGGTCGGGGAAGATGTTTTGGCAGCGCGATCTCATGAAGTTCCCCTGCTCCTCCATACAGCACGAGAACGCGCTTCTTGTTGTCTCCCTTCGCCCAAGTGAAGACCTCTGCAGAAGAGTAGATGAGATTGAATCCGCCCACATCATAGTCCGTGAGGTGGAATTTGGAGTCTCGGCCGTTCAAGGACAGACTGCCTCCCAGTTGAGGGATTGTCACATTTCCAACGCTCGTCGAGACCTGCAGTCGGTATTCGGCATTTTCAGTCGAAGTAAAGTCGGCATGTCGGACTAGATAGAAATTGGTGGTTGTTCCGTTGCCAAACAACGGCGTGACTGCTATATCTTTCTTTCCCGTGTATGATCCATTAACTCCGTTTCCAGGCGTTGCGGTGAGGTACGCGGGGGACACTTTCAGGAAGTTGGCCTGCAGCTTCTCTTCGCTATACTTTTCTCGCCAGATCTGACGATCCTCAGTGATGGCAGCGCCATAGTCATACGAGGTGTATCCTCCGTGGTAGCCGAGATTGCCCCAGTTGGTGCCTCCGTACGTCTACGACAGTCAGTAGCAGCGGGAGGAACGAGGAGCGAGAATACCACACACCATGTAGATGTTGAAAACTTTGACGCCAAAGCCGTAATTGTTCTTGTACACCACTCGCACAGCTTCATTGTTTACGAGGATCGCACATCCATCCTCTGTGACTCCTCCCCTGGTGATTATGTCAGTCATTGCGTTGAACAGATTATCATCCATGGTATTTCTTACCATCCACCGCCTGAACCCCCTTGGAATTCCATGATAGCAAATGGCGTCGACGGGCTGTGATTGCGGTGCGTCTGCTGCCAATCTCGTGGGAATCGATATGTTGGCCATACATAGGGGTTGCCGCCTGATTCTGCATCAGATACAAGTTATTGGTTCTTGAAAGTAAGGGTCTCACAGTCATATCTCATGGGATAAGCGTCAATCCCATAGAGATCCGTCTCGCCCAATCCAGTGCCAGGGGCAAAGTATCCCAGGTTCTTATTGTCATTGACAACTGTTGGAACAACTACTCCTGCGTCTCGGAGCTGCTTCTCAGCATAGGCCATGACCTCCTTATTCATGGTCGTCGGAAATTCGGACTCTGAAACGTTGGGCCAAGTCGTGTACTCATTTTCTGGCTGAACCAAGATGACCGGCCCTCCATTGGTAATTTGTGCCTTGGCGATTATCTTTCCTAGAGTAGCCATGTACTTATCTGTCGCTCGGAGGTAATCCTCGCTGTTAGAGCGAATGATGCTCTTTAGACGAAGGACCCATCCGGGAATACCACCAGCAGAGGTTTCTGCATTGATGTACGGCCCAGGCCGAGCTATCAGGTAGATACCAGCTTCACTTGCAGCAGCGAAGAACTCCTCAAGGCTCCAGATCCCGTCAGTCACAACATGGCCAGGATTACCCTCCATGAGACCCCAGTCGGTATAGAAGGAGACAGCATTGAATCCCAGACTCTTGATCTTCTGAAACACATCAAACCAGAGTCCAGGAACTGGCAGTCGAAAGGGGTGGAACTCTCCCGAAAAGACCATGAGGCGCTCCCCCCGAACAAACAAAGAGTGTTGGTCCCATGTCACTAGGTCTTGAAGAAGGTCTCGCTTATTCGCAGCACCTTGCAACGAAAGGTGCCTGCCGGATGGTGCAGCTACTGCCAAAGAAGCGGCGGCCAATGTGATGAGCCTCCTGAAAAGGAACTTCATCCTGCCCTTCGCACCAGCAATGTATTTTCTTCAGGTTATTCCGCTAAAGAACGGACATCATCTCTGCGGGAACTCTATTGCAGAATTATATACGCTCAATATGCCCCGCAGAATGCTCCGGCCGGGGCGGGGAAGATCTATCAGAAGGAAACGGGATCCCACCCATTCTCCATCGCATTATGTATTATTTTCGATCTCATATGATGGCGTAGATCTTATCGGGGGACTGGTCCGTATCCATTGGGGAACCTCAACGCAGGTCCTTGCCCCAGATTGGTGGAGAAACGATCAACATGCGGGGGACTCAAGAGGATCAACATGGATTGAGCTATTTAGCCTGAATGCTTTCAGCATTGAGCCCGGAGAAGTGTCCGATGTTTTCCTAGGAACCGATCGAGGCAAAACATGTTTCTGACTGTTCGTCTGTTCCTTTTGATGGCTGGAGTCCAGTGGTTCTGTGCCTGGGATAGCCTTCCCTTGGACAGCTGGGACAATACCGTTGATTTGACGCCTGTTTACGGACACCTGGCTGGGGTTATGATGTGCGGCTGATTACAGCCTCAGAGCATACCATGAGTGTGCTTGCACCTGCTCAGGGTCAATCTGGTCAGCGCGCAGCCTGTGACCAGACGGTTCACTCCTATGAAGGCTGGCTATGAGGCGATTGAGGCACCTGTACCAGATGCGGAGCTTGTTGATAATACTCAGGCAGAGAAGGCAGGTGGTATACGAATGACTCCCAGATCTTTGACATCTACAGCCGAGGCAACCGCAGTCTTACCCTCTAAATCCTGTGCCAGGGGATCCGCATGAAATCGATCAATCAACACGCGAACCATCTGCCGGTATTTTCTTCGGGTAGCCAAATAAATCACTGGTCCCGGAGTCAGGTCTCTCTCACCGTATGCTGGGTGGAATGGCGTGAATATTTGCCACTTTTCTTCTCTCCACCAGGAGGGTCAGCATATCACGTCGTTGATTGCGCACAGCAGCTAAAAGGGCATCGGTTCCTGCGATTGCTGCTCCCTGATCCAACAGGACCTCCATCATGGCGCAAAATCCCTTACCGCCGCTGCCACTACAGCGCTGCGATGGTTTATCTGGGTTTTATTTGGGTCATCTCTGTTAACGAGTAGAAACGAGGCCAGCCGTAGATTATCACTCAGAATGGCCCATGCCAGCGGCGCTCCCAGGTGGCCTAGTTGCATGGTTAGAAGCGATGGATCGTGACGACTGAGCAGCTCTAACGCTGGGAGTCTGGGACCCGTTCGGAGGTCGAGGATGACTGCTCGGCCCGATGTTCCTATTTGGTTCTTTTTTCCTTTTCCGTTGTTGTCTTCATCTTTGTCGTTTGGAAATAGTCAGGTGAGCAGATATTGTAGGACATCCAGCTGCATTGCTTGAATTGCAGAGAATGGCTGTGGGGAGATTTTGGCGTTGTTGTAAAGCGGCTTCCATGGTAGGGATCAATTCATTGAGATTTCCATCTGCGATGAGGGCTATTATCCTTTTCTAGATATTATCCATTGTGAAATCAAGTTTGTGGATTTTGGTGTTGGACTTCTGATACTTCTTCGCCTTCTAAATGCACAGACGAGTCTGTGGCGAGGCCAAAAAGAATTCTCTGTGACTAGTTTTTCTAGCAAGCCAGAAATTCTTAAGGCTAGTATATTCAACCTACGGGGTCCTAGGCCTGTTTAAGAGTAGCTAGAGTAGTAGCGCTTATACTAAGATATAGGACTGCTCTTTAGGAGAGAAAGGCTGTCTGGGTAGCAGACAGGAAGGGCTGTTTTCCACATCCCGCAGTTATATGACCTAAAAATATTCATAGCATGGGTTATATACAAAGGTTGGAACGTAATCTATGTTCT
Source organism: Aspergillus lentulus (assembly GCF_010724455.1). Next base: position 103,619 of record NW_022983919.1, on the reverse strand, counting down.
AGACAATTTTGAAGTCAACTCGTTGTGCTTAACGAGCACATTTGAGAGACAATGCATTGTTGGATCACAAACAACAACGGGTACGCCATCCAGATCACGCCAAGCACCATCTTGCCTTTCATCTAATTGTCCGTTACCTAGGTACGCTTGAAAACACCTGGTTCCTCTTCCTCCACTGCAGAAGCTCTCCGAGACAAGCACCGGGCCCGCCCTCGCGCGGGGCGAAGATCGTCTGAGATCACAGGTGACCGAGACGCTGACAGCCATTCCAATTCACGAGGGCTTGAAATCCACTGTGCGATTACTTTCTGCCCACACATCCGGTTCTATCGGTTGATGGCGAACGGGATCTTTGGCTGTTGCCTCTGGGGTGAGAGAGACAGCCTGCATGTCCTTCAGGACCACTGTTTTATCGCTCAGCATCTGGAGGAGATCGAGAGGGACTGGCTCTCGGTCTATATGCCGGGGTATTAGTGCATACATATCGTGGCATTGCCAGCGAGGAACAATGGGAAGCTGTCGTCGCTGTTGGATGTGATACCCAAAATTAACGTTCTTATTCTTGTCAGGTTTCGTCAGTGATACCGGCGGAGGCACTTCTTCTTCTATATTGTCGTGCCATTCCAGTCTTTACGTAAATACGATCGATGCAGCAGCTGAGTGGAGCAAATCACGAAATATTGTATATGAATACGTAGATCACTCAGCTGATGTTCGTATTTACAGGCAAACACTCTAGATCCAGCCTCAGATGATCTCTGTTCCTTTGAATGAAATATGTACAGCAAGTCCGCCCCAAAATAATGACCCTGCCCGGCCTCCGCAAGGGCTGTGCGGTCAACAAATGCACATGGAAGAAGTAGAGGGTGCTGGTCAACTCGAAAAGCATGACATGCAATGATGCAAAGGTTTTGTACATCATTTACCTATTTTGGTGCTTTTGGGAAGAGAGAGGTTTCCTCAAGCAGAGTCGTATCTGAACAAATCTTATGTATGTCAGCAAGATTATTGGATCATGATTCAATCATAACTGGGTCTTTTCCTAACCATCTGCCGGCGAGACAAAGCTTTCCTCGTGTGCCTCTTTTATAGACAGATCAAGGACAGCAGTGTCGGGAAGTTTCGTTGCTCCAATATTGGCGCTTTTCGTAGGCTCTTCTGATAGCTCGGTGGACGCGCTTTCTGGAACGGCAGGCTTATCCTCATCCCCGACTTTTCCCTCATCGTCTTGTTCGGGTTTCAAATCGTCCTCTCCGAAATGCGGATCCGCCAACCGCTTGAAGGCCACTTCCCCCGTGTTGATCTTCTGGAAGACATCATCACGCGCGACACGATGACCCGAAGGCAGGACTCTGCTCGAAACCAAGACGCTGCCGCCAAGGGCTGACGTATAATCTCGTTTCACAAAAAACAGAATTTCCCGGTTTTTCGATAGCATCTTGGCCTCAACCGCCTCGACCATCTCTTCAAATGCGCGTTTGACCGTGTCCGTACTGTCACGGAACATAGTCCAGCTAGCCTGTTCCACATGGGCCACCATGGCTGCTTTCATTCTCATGAAGCTTCCAGTACCTAGGAGAAGAATTAGTGTCAAATCAAGCCTCGGATCGGAGTGGTCATACCGCGTTCCGCAACACAGGTTTCGTAGGCAGGTTCCAGAGCAGTAGCAATCACAGGCTGAAACATGCGGTTGATTTCCTTTGCCTGGGCCACCGTTGTCGCCAGATTCTCATTACAAACATCTTTGAGAAGTGCCTGGTAATTGCGTAGCTGATGAGATAACAAATGGAGACCTGCTACTGGACCGTTTTGGCTAGCTTCGCGCTCAATGTCGTCGTGGAAAGATTCAGTAAGCGTCCTGCATCAGATGCAGCGCCCTGCAGAAGAGAGTTGATGCGACGCGAGAATGTCTTCTCCCAGCCCGAGGCGATGGCCTTGATTATAGGTTCGATCAGCTCGGCGTTCCAGTCGTGATGCCCTTGAGAGTTTGAATAGAGCCCATTACGGCGGCATATAGCCTTGTACGTGGACCAGTAATAACCTCCAGCGGTGCGGTCGCTACGGTCAACTGGCGCTCCCCATCGAAGCACAGTCTTGTTTGCTTCAACCGCGGCTGGGGTGAGGGCATTCTCTATTGTCAATGGGTCAGAACTGGTTACCGACGATCCAGATAAACTACTTACCACAGGCGTCGAATACATTGTCGTCGAACTCTTCTCGTATCTGCTGATGGACGCTTCGGGCGTGCTTTTCCAACACCTACTCGGCCACGTCGTTGTCAGCAACCAGTAAACCCCATGAACCGTTACATTAAGAATGAAATGGGACGGATCAAGGAGAGAAGAGCCATACAGAGAATCTGGATAAGAACCGTTCGCACTTACACTCTCGAGCTTCTGAATTTTGTTCTGCACCATGGTATTCTGCTTGGACTTTTCGCCGTCGGTGAGATGGCTGCCATCTCCGTCTGGGGAGGACCACAAGCGAAGAGAGTTCAAAAGTTGACTGAGACTGTTCAGAAATCTCCGCGAGTTGGCTTCTCGGCTCACTTCTGTGAGTTTTTTGCAGTGAGCCTGAAGTTGAGGAACCTCGGTCTCTTCAACGGACTGGAACCCGGGTACATCGGCTTCTTTTCGCAGGCGTCCTCGCAACCTCTGGTAGCCCCGGGACGAAACACAAAACACGGGAAGAGATTTCGCAACTTCATCATAATCGCGAGCATCGACATCTGGATTGAAGTTGGCAGCGTCCTCTTCTTCGGCGAGCTCCTGGTCAAGCTCTTTGACTCCGGCGGCGAAATCCTGCTGAATCGCACCTCGAGAATATTCGTTGCGGCCAGAGATAGCTATCGCCCTCATCTCAGCTTCAATCTTCGCGTCAGCTTCGTTAATGTCCGAAATCTTTTTCCGAACTTCCTTGATCTGAATCTCGAGATCTTGTTTCTGGCGACGGCTTTCCTTTTTCGTCATCTTGAGCTCTGAGATCTTCTCTGTGATTTGTTCTTTACTGAGGGGGACACGAGACTCTTCAGGCTGATCCTCCTCGTCATCTGCTTGGTCGTCGGAGTCCTTGCCGTCTTGGTCACTATTAGCATACTCGCTATCAGCGTCACTGTTTGGAGTTCGAGCCTTCTTTCGCCTTCCAGACTTCTCATTGCTCGAGTTCCGTTTTCGTTTCTTGGAGGTCGAATTCTCGCGGGGAGCAAAAACAGTCTTCCCTTCCTCGATGTCATCTTTCAAGGCCTCCCAGACCTCGAGGACTTCATCCACCTCATCGGCCGAAGCTGTATACATGGCTTTGGTCTCTTTCATTTCCTCCAGTTGCTGCTTAAGTACTCGCCTTTCCTTAGCAAGTTCATCAGATTTAGCCCAATGTGCGCCCATCTCCTCCTCAAGTCCTAATGACTCCTGACACTCGATGAGGCTTATGTCGTCGGTCTTGCTACAAATAAAGGTAACGGTATTGAAGCCACCATCCATCTTCAGCTGTCGTTTGAAAGTGTCACCAAGCAGCGATTTGGCAGCTTTGTCATCGACTGCTCGAGTAATCGGAGCCACAATCCATAGACCCGTACACTGTTTCATGTAGCCCTCAGCAACAGCGGACCGGGCAGCATTTGAATCGTGAACGCCTGGTAAATCGACAATGACGGCGCCGGTCGATAGTGCCTCAGCTTTGACGTAAAGACGGACAACCTTGATCAGAGGCCAAAATTCCAAATCTCTGGCAGGCTTCTTGTCTTTATCCTTCTCACCCGTTGTCTTCTCTTTGCTATCGACGAAGAATTGGAGCTTCTTGTAGAAGCGAAGAGAATCGGACTCGGCAATTTCTCGCTTGCTACCCAGTACATTTTGAACATTGGGATGCCTCATCAACTGCTCGACTGAGCTATTCTGCAACATCTCCCTCGTAAATTTAGGGTATACAGCCTTGATTTTGGCGTATGCGACGCCCGCCTCACTTTCCTCGTTCGATGCTTCGCGGGAGACGTTGCCACTGCCATCGAACAGATCGTGAAAAAGGACTCTCAGTTCCTTCTCCCAGTCTTCCCGTGTGATGAACTCAATATCGGCACGATAAGGGTCATCGCTGGAGTTGTAGGAGATCTCGGTAACCACCGCCGTGCACGCGCGCATACAATTTGTTGGCACCAATCTCTCCTCATCGAGCATGGCATTGATGATGGATGACTTTCCAGTCCCCGTGTTACCGACAACACCGACAATCGTCTTGGGCTGCGCAGCCTGGCTTTGGACTTTCTCTATAGCCTGGAGCCACTGGGATGCATCTTCAACCGCCACGCGACCGAGGGGCTCTTTCAAATCTTCAAGTAACCTCACTCCTTGTTGTACAGCAGCCTCAAGAAGCTGGGGAGTGCTGTCAGCAAACAGGTTCTGCAGGGAGAGCTGCTGCAGAACCTTGGGCTCAGGACGATTTGCTGTCGCACTGGCATTGACTGGGGCGATTTGGGGCAACAGATTTACTGTCGAAGAATCCTGAGTGAGAGTAGAGGAGGAAGCAGTTGTAGAAAAAGTGTGTCGTATTTGTCGTCCTAGTTCAATCCACATGTTTTGGTTCCATTTGTTCAATCTGTCCCAGTCTTGCTTCATCAATTTAAACGCCAAATCTGAATCAAAATGCTTCTCATAGGCCTTGAATTTGGGTCTGTACGCGAAAATATACTGGTAGAACCCAGCGCTGTGGGTTGTAAACTCACGCAGTTCCGCCAGCAATTGAGAAGTGGGTGCACTGTGGGCGCGAGTAAACAAGAGGGCTCGGTTTTTATACCGTTCGCGGGCATCTGCAGGCAGAATATTCCAGTCCTGAACAAACTCACGCTGATGGCGTTCTGTAGCCAGTCAGCAAGTTGCGTCGTACCTGAGTTATGAAATGGTAGCTCCCTCACCGGGACAATATCCCGCGTCTACACAGCTAGGGAGTATTTCTGTGAGGCGCTCATGAACAAAGCCACGCATGGCACACTCTGTGAGGTAATCCTGAGAGCCTGCGGGCAAGGTATTATGCCCTTGAGTGGGCTCTTTCGCTCCAAGGAGACGTGCAGGCGACTCCAATTTGGTTATACCACGGGCGTTGGGCGGCTTGGGTGAGGGCACTCGATTTTCGTTATTAAAGGACCAGTCTTGAGGCTCAGGCTTAATGCTCGTATCCGACTTCAGTGACCCTACGTTTGCCGGGGCCAGGTTGGAAAGGGGCTCAAGGGGATCCCGTCGCGCTGGGCTTGTACGAGAAGTCAGGTCTGAATCCATGATCGCTTCGACAGCAATGACACGGTCGCCAAAGGTATCCAGTTCCGCAATAGTGTTCATGGAGGCCACGATAACGCCATTGTGCCGGAACACGATTTGTTCGTTGTGGGAAGCTCGTAACAGGTATTGTTTTCTGATATCTTCGAATTTGGTATGCTGCAGTCGATCGAAGGCACGTCAGTATCTGGTCGGCTATACAGATCTTGTGGCTAACTCACGCCGCGACATCTGATCCACAGGACATCTGCCTCGTAGTCGGCATTGTCGGGGGTCTTGTCGTCGTGGAGGACACCCACCCAGAAGACCTTGGGATTCGATAGTTCATCCGGTGTCTGGGACTTGACGTTTCGATGAAAGGCGCTGCCATGGTTCAATGCCTGGTTAGGTTGGTACCACGACGGAAAATGATCGGTGCAACTCTCACATTGTATGGGCCTCCATGCCCCTGAATGACCGGAAGGATAGCATCTACTTATCAAAGAGATGAATAGGACTGTACACAGTTGAGTGCATACTCATCCTAAAGCAGCAGAGAGTACAAGTGAGAGTATTGATAGATTGATAGATTGATAGATTGATAGATTGATTGCTGGAGAGTAATAAGGCAACTACTAGATACATGCGTGTGCTTGGCTTGAGGCCATACAACAAAAGCAAATAGTCCCCAATGTCGCGTTGACGCGTTGAGAGTATGTCCTAATCGGGTTAGCCAGTCTGGTACATGACAGCTGCCTTATTGGGCAATATATCAACCACGTGACAAGGGGCTCCGGTGTATTCAGAAATGAACGGGGTTACATGGCAGTAAGTCTTGCTTCGACGAACTGACCCTGAGAACTGGCTTTTGTTTCACTAACGAGTCTTTAATGAAGGCGTCAAGTCAATAAAAGGCAACAAAAACTGGTAGGAGACTCGATTTCGTCACCTAGTGCACTAGGGGAGAATTTGGTTGTATTCACTTCTCTTCGAGGCAGAATGTAGTGCTCTCATGATTCGATTGTGGTATGACCAGAGTACCTTGTCTGATAACTTGAAAATCCAGAATCGCTCAAGACAATGAATTATCCTCCTTGTGAGATTTGAGCGGACCGAGTCCCCGAATCAGTATAGAGAGGTTATTGAGGAATCTAATGGAAGAATCTAATGGAAGAATCTGGCCCTTTGATTCTGGTATCGCTGATACGAGCCGCTGAGACAGATCGGGCGGATACCAATGCCAAAACAGCCCTCTGAGGCTACCCATTCCTGGTTTGTGACCTTCGATTCAGGCTACACATGCCAAGGAGACCCAAATTAGCCTATTTTCCCCACACAAGCTGCATTGATTTACATCACTTTCGACAGGTGAAACGCAGGCTGTTTCTTCAGCGTTGCAGAAGCAAGGCAATTCGGCAGAACAGGGTATTTCTCCGCACCATCTAGTGCTCAACACTAGAACATGACCAATCCTACGGCTGGACTATTTTCCCCATAAATGCAAGTGCTTTGATGTATCCGTCCAGCTTTGTTGCAGGGGTGCGGGCTATAAGCATTCTGACACATCGTACGCTCTTTTGCTCCACGGCTAAAATCGCTTTCGACCCCAGGTCCTAGGATGTCTTTTGAGCCAATTCGTCCTTGGAAGCTATTGATCTCAGCTCGCCCTCTCGGAGCAAAGGAACAGGTTCTAGATAGGTCATCGGACGACAGGATAGACAAGTGACATTGTATATTCGCATAACGTGAGGACTCGTCTGGGGGGCATCAGGTCTATAAAGAGATCGTCAGGACCATCTTTGGGATACCAGAGGCTCGGCGTTCAGATTCCACAGGCTCTTTCAGATCCCGATTATCTGCCCGTTTCTCAATATTCTTGTCAAGCATGTTGTTCACAGCAGTGACTCTTGCTCTTTTGGGCCAAGCTTTGGCTGGCCCGGTCGATCTTGAAGAACGCCAGAGCAGCTGTCCCAATATCCATGTCTTTGGTGCCCGTGAAACCACCGCACCCGCTGGCTATGGTTCGTCGTCGACCGTTGTCAATCTGATCCTCAACGCCTACCCAGGCTCCACCTCCGAGGCAATCAGCTACCCTGCTTGTGGAGGTCAGTCTTCCTGCGGCGGAGTCAGCTATGGCAACTCGGTGGTTGCCGGAATCAACGCCGTCGCGAGCGCCGTGAACTCTTTCAATCAGAGATGTCCAAGCACTCAACTGGTCCTTGTCGGATACTCTCAGGTATCTTCCGCTCCTTGAAATATTCAAACGCGTCTAATCCTGTGTCAGGGCGGTCAAATCATGGATAACGCCCTCTGCGGAGGTGGAGATCCAAACCAAGGTTACTCCAACACGGCCGTTCCGCTGTCTGCATCGGCCGTCAACATGATCAAAGCGGCCATCTTTATGGGCGATCCTCGCTATATCGCGGGTTTGCCGTACAATGTCGGCACATGCAGAGCGGGTGGTGTAAGCAAGATCTTCGCTTTTCCTTGAGGTGTGATGTTGGATCTAACCGGCCCCCGTCATCTAGTTTGACCCTCGTCCTGCTGGCTTTAGCTGCCCATCTGCAAGCAAGATCCAGTCGTACTGCGATGCTGCCGATCCATACTGTTGCAACGGAAACGATGCCAACACTCATCAAGGCTACGGCACCGAGTACGGACAGGCCGCTCTTACCTTTGTCAAGAGCAAGCTTAGCTCGAGCGGCTCGGGAGGTGGTTCGGGAGGAGGCTCAGGAGGTTCTGGAGGCTCGGGCGGCTCCGGTGGAACTGTTGCCCATTACGGTCAGTGTGGAGGTCAAGGATGGACTGGCGCCACCTCCTGCCAGAGTCCCTATACCTGTAAGGTGGTCAGCCAGTGGTACTCTCAGTGCCTGTGAGCTTGACCGACCGAGCAAGGTAGTGTTTGAAGAATATTGCTGCCTGGATAGTTTTAGGACGTATCTTTCTTCTTCTACTTGCTTCTTTGCGTTGTGCCTTTTTTCCCCTCAGAACCGAATGATCAGCAGAGGACAAATATGAATCGTGCACAGAGCGGACGAATCCAAGGACAGATATCGAACCAAGTAATATGGACTGATACCCTCGATATCTGATGTGGATACTCGTACAAGACAGTAGAGGAAAGAAGGTGGCTATTGACATCGTCTTTGACTAAGGAAATTGATAGCCCTGGTTTGGACTAGGTATAATAATGCGCGACGTCTCGTGCACATATTCCTTTGGGCCATTCCCGATCAAGAAGCATAAGAGAGCTAGACAAGAACGGCATTTTGTTACGTTCTTTCGCTGCCTAGGAGTGCAATGGGGGAAGTTTGTCCGCTGTGGTTGTGGTAGGCATGCTTCTGCATCTGGTTGCATTTCCCGCACCCTTAATCATGGATCTTCCATGGATTTGGACCAATCCATTCATTCTTTTACCATCCGGGGCAGACAAGGCTACATATCCGCCATATGATTCGTCAGGCTTTCACAGCATATCCACAATTCATACCTACCTAGGCCACTGGAATGCGGGGGATTTGCGGGAAACTTGGCCAAAGTAGGACAAAGTCCTTTTCTGCGGAGTGCGGAGACTGTTCAGGTGGCTGGGTCGTCTGGGGTAGAATTCTGGGGTAGGATGGCTTTTGTAGTCCTGCCATTGTCCAATGACCAACATTTTGCTTCAATTGTCATGACAATCCCTGTCCAAATATCTTCAAGGAACTGACAGGTCCTGCCGACCACATGGAACTTGGGGGTCCTGAAGCGGTATTTGTGTCCGCCCCTGTTACGTCTAGAGGTTTTACCATTGAACCAAATTACATCACCACTGAAGGCACCGGCCTCTGTCTCGTCGTTTTCAATAACCGACTGTCGCTATATATATCTCCCAGATAGAAGGGACTGGAGCGAGAAACCTTTCCGTCTTCAGCCATCGTCATCTGTCTAGGTCGATTAGCTTCTTCTGCACTCCACTTGCCATCTCCACCTCTTAATCATGGGTGATGACCTCGAGGCTAGCAAATCCTCCCTGGATCGGAAAGAGTTCCCATCTGCGGAACATGTCGAAGGAACTACCGTCGGTATCGTTCATGCGGTAGACCCTCACCAACTCGAATCCCTGCCTTATGGTCCTAGCGGATTCAAGGGCATCTTCGGCTCGAAGTATGTCTTTGGCGCAGCTTTCCTGGCCTCCATGGGTGGGTTTTCCATGGGATACGACATGGGAGTCATCTCCATTATCAACTCGATGGACAAGTTTCACGCGGTGTATCCGCGGGCCGAAAGTGCCTTTGGCAAGGGATTCATGACGGGGATGTTGCTGTTGGGTGCATTTGTGGGCTGTATCTTCATGCCGTATCTGGCAGATCGGATCTCTCGTAAATGGGCGCTCACGGCTATGGTCATCGTCTTCAATGTCGGAGCCATTCTTCAGACGGCCGCCACCAACTACGACATGCTCGTCGCGGGTCGCTTTATCGGAGGGATCGGGGTTGGTACACTGGCAATGGTATACGTTCTAGTTAATTGGCAGTGATTCCACCAAGGTTAATTGATGAATCTTAGGGCGCACCTCTCTATATCTCCGAAGTCTCTCCACCCCACATGCGAGGCACGCTTCTCGTTCTCGAATCCATCTCCATCACCCTGGGAGTCGTCATTGCGTTCTACATCACTTACGGCACCAGACACATGGCCACCGAAGCCTGCTTTCGACTCCCCTTTGGTTTGCAAATGGTAACCGCAACTATACTTGGTGCTGGCATTCACTTCTTCCCCTACTCTCCTCGGTGGCTTGCCTTGGTCAACCGCCAGGATGGATGCATGTCTAGCCTGTGTAAATTGAGAGGTCTCCCAAGCAGCGACGAACGAGTTCAATTGGAGTACCAGCAAATTATGGCCGAGATCAACTTCCAAAAAGCCGTCCTGGCCAAGAAGCACCCTGGGGCGTCTGGTATCAAGCTCGAAGTTCTCTCCTGGATGGACCTCTTCACGCGGAAAATGTGGAAACGCACTGCTGTCGGCATGGGCGTTGCTTTCTTCCAGCAGTTCTCGGGCATCAACGCTTTTATCTACTACGCGCCAACGCTGTTTGAATCCCTCGGCCAGACCGCAGAGACATCGCTCATTCTCTCCGGTGTCTTCAACGTTCTCCAACTGATCGCAGCCATTGTCTGCTTCCTCGTCATCGAGAAAGTAGGCCGACGCCCCCTCGCTATATTTGGTGGCTTCGGTACTGCAGTGGCCTATATCATCATCGCAGTCCTTTCGGGGCTTTACTCAACCTCCTGGGCTTCGCACACGGCCGCCGGTTGGGGTTGCGTTGCCATGGCGTTCCTCTTTATCCTCATCTACGGAGTTACCTATTCCCCACTGGGTTGGGCTCTTCCATCAGAGGTTTTCTCGACCACGTCTCGGTCCAAAGGCGTCGCTCTCGCCACATGCACCATCTGGTTGTCAGATTTCATTGTCGGCGTTGTCACACCTTCCATGCTGGCTGACATTGGCTACCGAACCTATATCTTCTTTGCCGTGATGTGCTCGCTAGCAGGTGTCTGGGCTTTTCTCCTGGTTCCAGAGACGGGTGGGAAGTCACTCGAAGAGATCGACGAGCTATTTGGCGATTCCAGCGCGAGGGAAGAGTGGGAACTTGCTCAAGAAGCAATCATGACTAGGAGTACCAAATAGGTAGGCTGTTATTTTACCTGTGGCAACTAACTGTATCATCAATCGTATGCTGTTAGGCAAATAGCATGGTTAGGTAGTTTAGTAGTGGTTTATGCTATAACATGAAGGAAATAAACCGCATTATTCTCTGGATCTGTCCATCCACAACTAAGTAAGCGTGCACCAAGCATGTATAACTTTATCTCTTCTCTCCATCTCGCTTCCCATTTCTCGCATTCTGCTGCCCGATTCTGTTTCATTGATCAGATTCACTATTGCCTTCATCATTTCGTTATTAACTATTGGCTTTTCCGTTTCTGGATTCAACGGACATATACCGGGAGGGAAAGGGGTTTAGGCTCTCTTTAGGACCAAGCCACGATGCACATTGCAGGTGAGACGAGCTCAAGGCTCCTGTTTTGGCGCGATATGCATCATAGCTAGCATACATTCAGCCCACTAATTCTCTCAAGCAGGCCACAGGAGCTCTCACCTGTCTTGACTGAGGAGAAGACTGATGTTGATCGCTTTTGCTCATCGGGTTGGCAGAGCGTCTGGTCACTGGTTATCGAGGCAGTCTCGTTCTGCAAAAGAGAGGCCCTCTCCCGCTCCTTTTCCTTCCTTTGTTTATATACCATTTTCACCTGGTCATCGTCTGAGATGCTGCGAAAGTTAGGAAATCCTAAAGGCATGATGTGACGCAGGTTTCAGGAATCAGAAGGCTGAAATCGGGATATTCACAGTCTTTGACAGGACCTGAAGCACAAGGTTATCTGAATATTTACGACTCTTCTGTCGGTGATATTTCCTCGATACTATATAGTATAATGAGACCAGGCGTCCTGGTTGACGTAAGCACAGGCTAGCCCAATCTTGTCCACAACGGTATGACCATATATGAGTCATAGAGGTCAGACAAGTTGGACAAATAAAAACACATCATTGAGGCATCATACCGCTTCGCCTGATGTACATTCTCAAAAATCGACTGTTTAAGTTCTTGAAATGATGACAAATGGATCAGTTTGTGTATAATCCAGTGGTAGAGGCTATGGACCGCGCAGGCTAATAGCGCTCGTATCAGAAACCTTCAGATGACTCACAAAAGACTTCTCAACAAGAAGGCACATACAAGAAAGTCTCTATCTTATTGAGCAAAGATGAGGATGAGGTCTCGATGTCCTTGTAGGATGGCTAACAAGCTTCTCCTCAATAAGCAGCCCAGTCTTGTCTTTAGGTCCACAAAGCTTGAAATTGATAGCTCGGTTGTCAGACGAAAGCAGGACTCCACAGTTTGATCCTTAAACCTGTGAGCATTAATTTAGTGACCTATGGCTGATGCTGTGCTACACGCCTGACTCCCCTCAGCCCTAACTTGGCTAGTTTGATGCGCGACAACAGAATACATACATGCTTCCTACATGGACTGATTGGAGCAATCTACCAGATTAATTATGAGAACTATATAGGGCAGCTTAGCTAAGGCCTAAAGCCCTTATTTCATGAGAGCTTGCAGTAGCATTAATATATGATTGCTAAGGAGTTTGCAAGGTGAGCCTTGAGAGTAGGCCCGCAGATATCTATATGCAATCTACGAAGCATATCACTTTATGATGTATTGAGGATTGTTGTCAGTATGGATAAGTATCATGGTGACGATGCACTCCAATACCTAGAAAAAGGGTTAAAAAAATATAAAAATTTCTCTTGTTGAGAAAAAAGGCTGTTGTCCTTGACTTAATATATCCGGCTTGCCTAGAGAATTTTTAGCTTGCATATGGGCGGCCATATATCTCCTCCCTCATATTCATCATGACAGCATGATCCGAGATCCAGCAACCCTGTACTTATGACACGTTATAGAAGTTTACAAGCGCTAAACCAAACGATGACCAAGATGTCGAGGCCGCATTGCTTGAATTCGAAGGTCATCGAAGCAGTCAATAGCTGGAATGCTGCCTAGGCATTCCCTCCCTCCAAATAAAAGAATGGTCGGAAAGCTTTGAGCCCAGAATGTACTGATTCTTAAGGTCTCCCAATTGGAGCTTCTAGCCTTGCTTACTGGCCGACTATGTGTTCTGCATAGGGTTGATCTCTGCGGAAAAACCCTGTTGTACCTTCCCAGGGCAATTCCGATGACACGTCTACCCAGGATGGATTACTGGTCTAGGAAACCCGAGACGATGAGATAAAGCAGCATGCTGGAGATCCCATGCAAGCCACTTGCATTAGGCTCCCAATGCTGACTGCAGTGAGAGTACCTATATATCTCATCATACTCCAGGTTACTGTGTGTTGGCACTGTTAGATTAGCTGGGGATTTTGCGTTTATTTTGGATTGAGGATAATCTACATGTATCTCTAATGGCATGCAATGTCTTTGAGCTCTCTTTTGTCTCATCTTTAATCTCATTATTCATGGGTTCTTCATTGAGAGTGGAGCATTTTGAGTGGTGTCCTCTGTGTCCCTTGGTCTTCGTTTGAATTCTATTGGTTGAGGGACCCGCAAGGAACAATTCTGGAAGGAATCCAGCCAATCGTAATATAATCCCGGACAGGAACAGCCCACAGACTGCACCAATCATGTTGATTTGATCTCACACGATCTGGAGCTGGACAAGAAAAGTTTGATTTCCGGTCTGACCGCAATTTTGAGAGGGGGATGCAGCTGCAGATCGCTATAGCAAGTCAAAGAGCTCTCCACTCCGGATTGTCTACGAGTCTCCGCGGTGCCTGAACTCAATTGACGAGAATTTCCGAGAGTGATCCCTACTTGATGCAGAAGCACAAGAATCTACTGCGTAATAGATACGATCTTCGGCTGTTATCCGCTGCATGCAAAGCTCCCGTGTTACACCCTTTCAGCCACTTGGTTGATTAGTAATCTGTGCCACGAGTCGGGGAGACGGAATAAAGGATTTTCATTCCAGGCTAGAAGGGAGTTAAGAAAGGGAGGAGGACGACGAAAGTACTTTTGTGTCGGTCTAGACACGTTTCTTCTTAATTAAACGACGGCTGGCTTCTATACTAATTTAGGCCCTTGTCTGCTGGTCAAGTGACCCCAACTCGCCATCCTAAATAATATCGAGAGTAGCTGTGCCGGGCGAATCGAGACCTCGTAAACACAACTATTTTTAGATTAAGCATCAAATGATCAGAAACAGCGGGAAGGCCAGTTATCAAGTTATCGCCTTTGCAGCTGTGGTCCGGAAGTGTTAGGTAAAAGAAAAAGGGGCAAAAGGAAGTTCCTCGGGACTCGGGATTGCCTCAAAGGAGCGGCGATATCGACTTGGCTCTCCTTAGTGATATTCAACCACTTAGCGGTGTACGGGGATAGATGGCCTTAGCCAGAAAACTTGTCAGGTCAGCTGAGACACTAAACAACAGCTAACTGATAGCAGTTCATCAAAACAGCGAATGACAACTCATCCAGGTGAATAATGGATTCGGATCAGGGGCAAACTGGCAGGACGCCATTGCTTCCTGCGGGTCAATTCCTTCGGCTTGTGGGTATCGACCCAATTATTGTTGGATTTGGTCGATGGAACGGATCGTCTACCAAAAACTTTTCGAATTTTCCATGTGTGCGTGCGTGACCACCGAGTCCAGATGGCTCCATATGGTCTGATAATAATAAATGCACTCTACCCTGTCTCGAGAGTAGAGATAGATCATTCATCCCCCGTGAAACCCTCAACCCATCCTCATTTGCATCTCCACTCGACACTCTTCCCGTGGATACACGGGAACTCAATCCAGTAGTCACGATGGCCTACGACTGCTACTGCGCCATCTGCGGTGTCGGCTTTTGTGGAATGCTCATCGAAACTCCCTCAGAAACAGCAACGGAGCGTCGAAGGCGGTGGATTGAAAAGAGATCTCAGGCCCTCCAAGCGGGTCAGTCTATCGACCAGGTTCCCCAGGAGGGTGAAGAGCCCGTTCGCAGTTACGATCCCAAGATTGTTAGCTGGGAAAACGTAGCATGGCTCTATAAGGCATACTGTCTCGGATTCAACCCTCAAGCCGCCTCGGGAAAGGGAAAGTGAGTGCTGGATGATCGCCTTTTGCATCGACCAAGGCGGGTTATCTGACTATTATCAGGACATTTGTATCCGGACCGGGTTATTATGCAGACGTTGTATGCTTCTCCAGCCAAGGGTATATCGACGATTCAGCAGGCTTACGGATCATTGCAGGGAGAGATTGCTATCAAGTCGGGAACTGACGCTGTACCGGGTCAAGACCGGAACGTTTATACCTGGTTTGACCACCCTATCCATCGAACTGGAAAGGACCTCTTCTAATGTCATACAGCTATGGCTCCGGGACTGACGACACCCCCGGACCAGTCATCCCCTTCCACGGATGCTGCTTTGAGATCCTGACCCGCGTCCTCACCGGCTCCACCGATAGTTCAGCAATCGACATGAAAGTACTGTACAATGTTATGACGGAGTTGAGCAACGAATCCTCCTCCGCTTTGCGACTGAACTATGGCGACGACATTCGGCGGGCGCAAGGCCGGTACTGGGAGTGCATCCCTGGCGCAGAGGCAAGCAGCAACGACCAAGCTGTACTATACTCATACTGACCAGTTGCAGTACTGCGCGACTCATCCAACCGAGACATCCGGTTTAGACGACTTTCTTAAAAAGGATATGACCACGGACAGCAAATTCAAACAGTCATTCGCACATTTCGATCTCAAGGGCCGCTCGCCTGCCAGCCCCTTCGGCAAGCTCCCACTCGAACTCGTGTATCAGATCTGCTCATACCTGCCTGGGGATTCGCTCAAGGCATTGACTCAGGCGTCACTGAGCATTCAGATTGTCACTCAGGACAACTGGTTCTGGAAACGATTTATCCAGTGGGATATGCCATGGTTCTGGGAATTTTACACCTCGCAGAACCCCAAGGATTTGCCGGCCGATGTCAACTATAAGCGCTTGTACATGTGGCTCGACAAGATGACCGCTGCTCGCTACGGCATGGACGACCTGGCACTGATTGGAGTTGCGAACCGTCGACGCATCTGGGGCGTATGTGAAGAACTGGCCAGTCAGTACCACAAGGCTGTGGCAGTAGCGTGAGGGGATTACTCGAAAATTTGACGTTTCGAACCCCACATAATGATATGGCCGGTCGGCGGAAGCAGAACCGGCCACCTTCATCCCATTTTTCCTCGGACTAGCGGCACAAAGAGGGATTAAAGCTTCGAAGGATTCAACGATCGTCCACTTCCAGTCCGAATGAGATGATTCAGCCAAAAGAATAGAGCACTGTGGCGGTCGGCAAAGTCCAGAGAATATCCGATCCTGGAACGACTCCAAAAGCCATCATTTATAGCTGATCACGATACGATTCTGTTGAACCCGCGAGGGATGGCATTGATAAGGAAATCGCAGTGACTGGACCAAACTGAGACGGATCTTCCAGGGTAACTCGCATTCCCGGACGCCAAGACGCAAGGCAGAACGTTTTCTGTTTGGTTGCGTCGCTTCGGACCATAGGATTGCCATCTATACAATTGTCGGAGTCGCGGAATAATCGAGACATATCGTTGATCATCTGGGAGGCAGTACAAGGGCAAGAGAGGGCTGAAATAGGTCGTCCTATACCATAAAGGAAGAACATAGACCAATGCTTGGAGTTTTTGGATAGACTTATAGATGATAAAATAGAATTACTTTAGTATTAATCTATTAATAAAGACTATATTCCATTCATTCTATGTGATGCATTTGTGATACTATAAGCTCCGAGGGTGTAATATGTGAACTAAGTCTATAGACTACGCGTGTCGTGCTGTCATATGATCCTCTTGCAGGTCTCTGGGTACAAATCTATTTATGACAGAATGAGCCTCCAAAGCTTGTCCCAATGCTACTCGACTACTGAACTGCTTTTCTGCGGATACTGTAAGACTCACCATTTGTGGATTCGGTCCGAAGTGCCACTGCTTTTTGCTCACTGAGCTAGCTGGATTGTGACTGGAGGTAGAGAGTGTGTGCCCTGATCACTTTCCTGAGCAATCCCAGAGCTCTCAGGATACACCCTGATCCCTTACTGATTATTGCCTGGACATGGACAGTGCAGGGCTGATGTGGAATCTATTGGTTCTTGGTTGAAACCTTGGCTGAGAGCGAGTAGCTCAAAGCAGCTAGATATGAAATGATAAATATTACTGGTATCTAGAGGACATCCGCGTCGTTCCAGTTGACTCGAAGACCATATTCATGTCTGGTCAGCGTCAGTAGGATCCAGAACACCACATCATTCCACACGTCTGACGCCCTTACTTCACTTATCTAGTGTCGACATGCTCGCTGTAAAATCCAGTAAGTTAAGGGGCAGTCGGTGGGACTCGTGCTGGTGGATGTAAACATGAGATTAACAGGAGCGGGTGGCTTTCTCTTCCAGCAAGTTTGAATAATGGTCAGAAAAGAATTCAGCTACAGGCCTTCCCTATGTTTCTGTCAGGATGGAGTCACAAATTTACTATTACCTGAGGGATGTCATGACTTCTGGGTTTACAACGAGCCTACTCGTGGTCTCTTTGGTTTCCTGGTCTTGTGGAATATTGCCGCTGGCGTAGGTGAATTAACATGTCCAATGGTGAAACCTCTAACAAGAGCCCGACGAGATGAACTTCATTATTTATGTAAACTCACGCTGGAAAAACTCACGCACAGTCATCAGTGTCGCGCTTCCCTGCCTGCCCTTGGCCTCAAAGGCTGCTTTCTTGAGCGCTGTAGCTGTCTCAGTCTCCGTAGGTCCATTGCCAAAAAACTCTCCATCTCGCAACTGAGAGAAGATGAACGCATCCCGTTCCTGCTCTCTCCAGTGTGTGCTGAGCGTCTTCATCTCAAACGGGTCAACTAGCGGAATGAATCGTGCCTTTTTACCAGTGACTACAGAGTAATTTAGTGTGAGTGAGTTCAGACGACACTACTGGGCTTCTTCACGCTCAGAGAACTTACCTGACGCAAAAGTGTTCACCACCTCAGCAGATGATGTAATGGCACCAACAGCTTGCACTACCCGACGATTCCAGCGCAGTGGCTGGAGGAGGATACCATGGACCAGATCACCAAAGTCATCAGCAATGCTGATCCAAGGGAAGTCTTCCTTCAGGCTCCAGAAGGGCGTTTTGTAAGTCAGGTAGCCATCTGAGTCCTGCAACAGCGGAAAGCCACCAAATAGGTCGGCGTACTCTGCCTCAAGCATGTTTTCCATGAACCATGCTGCGATGATGGGAGTGACAGTTTGGAAGGCTGGCGTGGCTCGCGCGAATTGCTCAACTTTCGCCTTCACTATTTAGTAATAGGTCAATGGCTGCTTGTAAAGCCACAGACTCTCAAGACTCACTGTCGAGTCCTGGAATGTGGACTGCGCCGTTGGTCAACTCGTGTGACGGCGCTCCGGAGCTGTACACCAGGTGCTGAACTCCGGCAAGCGCAGCGCATCGGACGAGGTTTTTGCCTAACTCTTCGTCTGTGCGTTCGTTACTAGCAAGTTCCTATCGGAAATTAGCCTCAATAGCAAGACAGAGTATAGGGTAGGTGGATGTGGGACGAGGGATGAACAAACGGGGTCCTCAGAGTTGGTATTGACGAAGGCTCCCCAGCCCCCATTGAAAGCGCGAAGCAGGTCAGCCTCGTTGAAGCCATCTGCTTGACATATCTCTGCCCCCAGACGGGCCAGCTCCTTGGCCTTGGCGGAGGTGGGGGTTCGAGTAATGCAGCGTACGTGAAAGTTTTTATTCTTCAGAAGAGAGCGAGCGACAGAACCTCCCTGCTTCCCTGTGGCCGAATAGGTTAGAAAGGAGACAACCTTACTATCTTGAGTGGAGGATGGGATGGCATAGGAAACGTAAGCTATTACCTGTAGCACCGACAACAACCACCACCTTCGAGTCGGCGGTCATTTTTGCTGGGTATCACGAAGGCGACGAGATGGAAAAGGATGGTAGCTGTTGTTAAACGTTAAATCTCGAATTTTCCTGTGATGGAGTTAATTTTACAGCCAACCTGAAAGTCAAGGATAGTGTTATTTATCAACACAGAGAAGGGGTGCCTCCTTGCATACGCCATGAACAAGCCAATTACCTGTCGGGATGACGTGTTCGTGAATGCTGTCTTGAGCCCATGAAACATATTGAAGACGTTGCAGGACCTCTTTTTCCGCGAGTGCCGTCCGAAATGTTGATTCGATATTGCCGCTCAGTTGGCTCCCCCGGTCACGCCCACTGTTGTTGTAAGGATGCATGAGACGTATCACGATGCCTCTTTGGTATGGGGGCGTATGCCAGCGCACATAATTACAAATCCAATCTCAACGAGATAGAGTACATGAATCTGGCAAAATAGCTCAGTATGCTGCGACGATGCCGAAAACAAGGTATTCTAAGCTGAGTAGAGCATACCCGGTCTAGCCCTCCCAACGCAAGCACCAGCTACAATACCTTTAGAGACTATGTTAATCTCCGTATCCATGACTTTGCAGTTGAGTGAGTTTTTATATGCTTTGAAACGGTTCCATCACTGATAGTTTAATGGCAGCGTCGTTGACGCAGCATTAAGGTTCACGTGCGGCATCGATCTCTCGGTCTCTGAGATGAAACCGCTTAGCTGTCTACACCGACTTTATATGATGCACTTCTCACTCACAAATGATCTTTATTCTCACGACGAGGAATTCCAGGACATGCAAAAAAGTGGCAGCGCACTTGTCAATGGTGTTATGGTTCTACAAGATCCTCTTAGTCTTAGTCCTCGTACTGCTAAGATTGTCCTCCGGAGTTTACTGCATGACATGGAAGATCAGATCTACCATGTATACGAGAGCCTCACGGATGCTCGGGAGCTTAATGACAGGCAGCTTCGCTTTCCACGGGAAATGATTTGAGTCCCTTGCTGGCAATACTTTTTAATCGGCAACCACTTATCGATACGCGAAGGCAGTGGCAGGCTCTGCTATCGCGAGTTATCCAACTTCCGTATAAGTTGAATATGTCAAACCACATGAGATAGAGTCCCTGCCAATATTGCTGCAGCTCTGAAGACAACACGTCAGTTGGCACGGTGATATTGGATTTTCATTGATTGGAGATTCCCTGAAACTCGACGCCAGTAACTTTTATGTCGCTAATATTCTCTTTAAAATCTAGATCATCAACGCAATATCCAAGACCAAGTTTAGTTTCACGCTGCCGCTCGTCTTATACAAGACCTTGTCAACTCAACTATTTGGGTATAGTGGCCCTAGTTCTGGATCATTTTAGGGCCTTAGGAAAAGGTGGCACAGAAATAGAGGCCTGACAGGAGAGGCATAGAGGCTAAACTCAAAAAGCCAATTTTGCGATCAACAGCTGATTATTCAGCTAATTATTCAGCGATTATTCAGCAGTCACCACCGTTGTTTCTCTATGATGAGAGTGATTCCGGGTCTCTGATTACAAGTCTATTTAAGACCAAATGAGCCGCGTCTGTTCCGAAAGGTCTAGACTCTAGACTCATGAATCGCCAGAGACAAAATGAGCCTCCAAGCTTGTCCCATGCTGCTAGACTACTAAAATACTAGCTGCGGGGTCAGCGCTAGGACGAAGTGAGACATGTGATGATGTGAGACGGTTGCCTGCGAATTGATGGGCCTCTGTCTTCCGTGACTTTGTTTATAAAATGCCCTACGTTTCACCCCAAGCATCAATACAAGCCAGCAATAAGTCGATTTAGAAACAAGGGCACATCAACATCATGACTGTCATCCAAAGAGTCGCTATTTTCGGTGTAAGACCGACTGTCTAGCGTTCAATATGACGGGAAAACACCCCTACTGACCTCCCTACCGGCCTCTGGCAACTTTGGCAACCCAATCACAGCAGCCCTACAGCGTGCAGGCTTCACGGTAACGATCATCACCAGGACCGAATCGAAGGCGACGTTCCCTCCCGACATTCCAGTAATCAGAACGACTTACACCCTGGAGAATCTCACATCCGCCCTAGCTGGACAGGATGCAGCCGTCTGCGTGGTGGGTCCCGGCGGTATCGGGGCACAAACCGCCATGATTGATGCGGCAGAGGCTGCGGGCGTGAAGCGCTTCATCCTGGATGACTTTGGTTGGGGCGACAATCCCAAGTCTTTGCCCGAGTTCGCCCCCATTCACGCGCAACGTCGTGCGGGATGGGATCATGCAAAGGCCAAGGCAGATAGTAATCCCAATTTTACATACACGGGAATCAGCATTGGGAATCCAATTGATTGGGTGAGCGAAAGCGATTCATTCATACTCACGCCTCAGACTAATCAGCTCTCAAGGCGTTGAAACGCTTCCCCGCGATGGGCTTCGATGTAGCGCACTGCTCGACCATCATCTATGACTCTGGCACCGAACGGTTCACCGGAACCACGCTCGAGGGTATAGGACAGTCGGTAGTCGGCGTCTTACAGCATCCGAACGAGACAGCCAACCGGTTTGTCAAGGCGCAGTCCATCATAACCTGTCAGAACGAGCTGTTGGAAGCATTTCAATCTGCGACGGGGAAACAGTGGGAGGTACAACGAGCGTCCACCCAGACACTCATGGAGAACGGGAAACGCAAATTCCAGGAGGGGGTTAGTGGCTGGATTCTGGACTTGGTGGTGGCACAATTGTTCGATGAGGGTCAATCCCGCTGTCTTCTTGCTCGGTCGCGAGAGGAATCAGACGCGGATTTACTGGGAATTGCAGAGGAGAGTCCGGAACAAGTGGCGGCCAAGGCTCTGGCTTAGAAGTGTGTACTAGGAGAGTGAGATTACACGCCAAGTATGATGTTGGCTTGAAAGCGCCATCACCACGTTTACTAGCTTAGTAGCCCTGAATCAAGTGCTATGTTGACCAAGTTCCAAAAGTACGTCGATGGACAAATTGGCTTTGCAACTGTCCCTCCCAGCATCACTGCTCACACTGATATCTGGAAGCTCTAACAGATCACCTAAGTATCATTTTTAAGGCTAAATAATCGGGGATGTCTTCCGGCAGATGATGGTATTTATCTTGATCAATCACTGGCCAGCGCGTGTAGTTGCCAGTTGCCACGCCATGAGGTGGCTGTGCATACCCTACTTACGCCCGGGCAAATATCTGGGCACTTACCCAACACAAGATGATTAGCCTTCCTCTAGCACGAGCTCAGAAGATGCGTTGCGATTTGATATTTGTCGGGCACCGCCTGGTTGATAATCAAACATCAGAAGACACCAGAGCCTGCCTTAAGGGAGAATATCTTTGCATAAATCACGACGTATTTGTCCTGCGTAGACATTCTAGTGTAGACCTTCTATCTCCCAGATACATTGGATATCAGGCATCGAACATGACTACTTTTCGACTGAACACGGACTATTTTCCGTTCCAAGATTTTTCGTCCAGTTTATAGCATTCATTGGTAAACTCTTTTGTCTAATGGAGTCCATGGGTGACTGTACAGTAGTGAACCCATATCAACCAGACCCCAATATTGCCGGAGCAGGGGTGCGTCTCCCAAGCGTTTTTAAGAAGATATGTACTAACTGGAAGTAGGTAATAAGCGGCTTTATATTGACCGGGATATTGACCTTTATCGCCTCGTATGCAGTTCTTTACCTCCGAAGACGCGGTCCGTCCCCTTCAGCGTCCACGATCCACCAGGAGCAATACGGGAAACACAGAACACTCAACCATTCAGACAAATTCTGGATACGCGTCTTGACTGCTTTTGTGCTTCAGCTGAGTGACCAGCAACTGGTGACCGGACTCTTGCTGCTCGTGTGCGGCTATGCTCAGTACTGGCGATCGTCCGTCCACCACGGCGCCAACAACCTATGGATAGTGACCGATGTGGTCTGCTACTCCAGTTTCACACATGCAGCAACGCTCCTCTCCCTCCGTCCCTACTTCCAGCGCCATCGGAAGCTTGCTACGCTCCGTGTAGTCATCATGTATATCGTTTACGGCTTGTGGCTGGTCGTTGCGGTGCGCATTCTATCGCCTAATAAACCAAAGGATTCGCAGAAACTGCCCTCTGTGGCCAGCAAGTTCTGGCATGCAGCAACTGTGATTGAGGCTATTGGCATTATGTGGATATATCTGCTCACATATCTACCGGTCTTTCTTTCCGAGCAGGCAATGGAGGTCAGAACCATCGTCAGCCGTGTCTCGCCCTCGGCGCAGGAGATCGTCTTCATCCGGGAATGGTTAGCTACGGTAAAGCCTTCGTCGCGCAGCAGTGCTTCGGGCTCTATATGGCATCGGTATAACCCGTATGTCATAGCGAAGTGGTGTATTTTCAAAACTGCAGTAGCGTTCAGCGATAGGTATGTGGAGACGGATTCCAAACTGACAAGATGGATACTATCCTTGGTTGCAGAGGTTATCTTTCCATGGAGAATGGCGGGTGTCTGGCTGGCGCTGTTGTGGGCTTTCAGCTTAGGTGCTCTGATTTACAGTCTGCTCCAGAACGGCCTCACATCATTTTGGGATTTTGGTCAGTTACTCCCCGTCTTCATGATCCTATTGCCGATCGTCAGCTTGATTACATCTATAATTGGCGATGAGAGCGGTTAGGTTCTAACGGGTTGGCTTGGTCTTTCCGCGTCCGAAGCTGGCCGATAGCAGACCGAGGACGTATATAATAAGCAAGTGTGAAGAGAGGGATGCATGTACAGCAACTGGCCTTATTTACTTTCCCTTCCTGTTCTGTGAACATATGTAGCAATCCTAATCCAAGTGTATAATAGTCAAGGAGCGCGACGGACGTGGAGAGGAGGGATCATCCGGTCATTCCAGCTTCGACACTATCTCTACTGACGTGGTAAGATAGAACCTAGGAGCTCAAAGTAAAAGTGAGACTGTTAATTACTATGCCTATTCAGGAATAAGTGCTATATGTGACAGCGGGAACACCAGGATCTCCAGTCTCGAAATCCATCGCATATATTCAGATGCGCTCATACCTTGGAGATAACCTTGCAGGGATGTGCTACAAGCACTGGGAGTAGTACGAGTTGGAGGCCTTGCAAGTGCCCGAGGAGCAGCAAGTAGGACCAGACCAGCCGATTCCACCGCACTGGCCCCACAAAGCAGAGCACTATCACAGTCAGAATAGACAAAGTCACAGCCATGTGGGAGAAGACTTACACTGCCGGAGCCACCAGTAGGGGAGCTGCCCGAGGAAGTAGTAGACGAGCTGCCGCCGCTTCCGCCGCTTCCGCCGGAAGAGGAACCACCAGACGAGACGGTGATGGTCGAGGTACCGCTGCTCTCATATCCCTCAGTGGAGACGATCTGATAGTTATGGGTACCCAGGTTCATCCCTAGGCTAGCCCAGGCCTTGAAGTGATTCGCGGTGGTGACCGTGCCGCTGGACCGCTTGTTTTGGCGGATGGACCAGTACTGGTTGAAGGTGGCCGTGCCGATGATCGAAGGCTGGTTGACCTGTTGGTGCTCGTAGATGTCGTAGGTGGATCCGTCGCTGGTGACGGTGCCCTTGTGCGTCATGCTCGAGCCAGGATTGTAGCTGCCGTAGTTCTCGAGGATGTAGTATTCGACTAGGGGGCTGGTAGTCCATCCATACACGGAGAGGTAAGCATTTCCGGAAGGATTAAAGCTGCCAGAGAAGGTAATGTCACTAGTAGAGAGTTTAGTGCTTTCTTCGTGTCTTCTTATAGTTCTCAGGTGTTACCTACTGATCACTGCCGGGATTCCAGCCCTTCCCACAGGTAAAGTCACCACCGTTCTGGTTCGCCCATGTCACGCTATATTCGCCGCCGGCGCCGTTGGTGTATTGCACTGATCCGGCACCGTTGGTCCAGAAGGAATAGTAGTAGCCGTTGTTAGTGCCTGTCTGGCTGGACGTGATGGTCTGACGTTCCGCTAAGTTGACGGACTTGTCACCCGGAAGAGCATATGCGCCGGCGATAACGGCGAGACCAAAGCTAAGTGAGGAAAAGGAGATCATTTTGAGACTCAATTGTATGTAGGCTCTAATGAATAAAGTGATGATTGTCAAAGTGCTCTGCCAGGAGGGGACAGACCTTCCTTATATATGTTTTTTTCGGCTAAATTTATGTTTTCGCGAACAGCCTAGCTGAATGATCACACCACCCTAGAGAGCAAGCTTTGCTTGGGTGATCTTTGCTTCTCGGCAGTAATGCTTTCCCCAGATTGTACCAGCGGCTAAAAGCTTAGCGGTTGCTCCCCCTCTGCTGCAGAATTACCCCAACTTCGGCAGTCCACAGTCTTCACGGAATCAGGCCCGACGAGACGACACTTTTACCAACAGCCTAAAATGACGGTCTTCTGACAACCCAGATGGAAGGATCTAGAAGGACAGAAGGTCTCAATGCTCGTCACAAACTTACAATTTAGGACCGGTGACGAGCAGTACCTAGCCTAAGGTTATTCTGGCCAGCTAGGAGTTAATCGATATCATTTTTGATGGATCCACTCGTGCCTCTAATCATTCCACTTTCCAAATTAGCCTAGAGAGTAGAGGGAAATCGCTTCCTTGATGAAACATGTTGGCTCCAAGAAATGCCTAGCCTCGGCGGCCGAAGCTTAGTTCTTACTAGGAACTGCTCTCTGTTTGGTCCAAGTATATCCCATTCAAAATGATGATCATAATAATACATAATCTGCCAGAATTATTATTATCTATGTTACTATGAGTCTACATATTTTGCCGAAAGTCCGAAAATACTTGCATCTAGTGGAGCATAACAGCCTGGAAAGGAGAAGGGACGATAGTATGAATCACTTAAGCTTTGATTATTGTGTGCGATTAGTTGAGGATTATGACTACGTAGTACTGAGTCAATATTAATCAATTTTAATAGCCAGTGGCAGAGAGTGAAACCCACTATAGAAGCATTACCGGTGCTGAATTCTTGCCGGACGTTTCATAAATCCCTAGTGGCACAAGACCGAGTCAGAAAACTCCAGCAGTTGGCCGGATATTGATGATAATAGCATTATTATCAAATACATGATTCGTACTTTCCCTCAAACCAAGGCTTTTCCTTTCTATCTTTCCAGCATCTCGACTTTTTACCCCCAAAAGATAAGTACCCGAACATGTGCACAGTCTTACCAGGTTCACTGGTTGTATTGGACTGTAATAAGAGCGTCTGCGCAGAATATATGGACAAGTCTAAATTTGCCGAATCCATTTCATTGCCATGCAATCCATACAATCCATTCCCTTCTTTTAACTAGTTGCATCTGGTGTCGAAACTGGTGTCACCCCTTAGAGTCCATTCTACCAGATCTAGATAGGGATGTTGATGGCTCCAGAGAATCGCTTGCAGTATTCCAGCCGCCGTTCGAATCTGACATCCCATAACAGATATCTACTTATTCCGCTCTGTTAGCGGGTGGTTCTCTTCATCCTTCTGGCGGACAAAGAGGCGAAACAGGCCAAATGTCAGCGCATTGACGGCCGCATACGCAACTTTAACCAGAACATGTTGGTCATTGCGAACTCCCTCCTCTTCGATTTCGGTCGTGCCATCCGCCGCCAAATAAACCGTGTGGTGTCTGGGCAGATACCGACCCGGATTGAACACATTCCATAAGAAAGAGTTGAGGAGCATGAGCGACGCCTCAAAGACATAGAAGAACCACTCGTATCGCAAAAGGGGGCTCAGGGATCTAAGTTCGTCTGGGTCACCGAGATCCACTGACGTATTGCCGACATGCTCCACCAGGCGGTAGATGCAACGGACCAGGATTAACCCCATGCTGATGTCTAGTGTGACCAGAAGGGTCGGGAGAGACCTGCGACGGATATTGGCTTTTGCGCACCGCCACTGGAAGGAGGCCGCTATTGAAACGAACGACAGAACCACGCACAGTTGAAGCGCCAGCGCGACGAGGATCAAAGCTTTTCCCAATCCTTGCTGGTTGCCGGTTGGGTTAGCGTTGAAGGCTACCCCCAGAGCGTTCAATGCCTCGACGAGTGCCATCAGAGCTCCGAAAATGGCCAGGACTTTGCCGGGGGGAAGGGGTGCGAGATTTGGGACGTAGTAGAACATCCGGCCGAGAACGTGGTAGTTGGCGAGTTCGAGGAGGGGGCTATAGGGCCAGACATTCAGTCAGCACGGAGACAGCATTGATCTCATATATAACTCACGGGCATATATAGATAAAAACCTGGCTGAGAATATAGACGAGCAGGTTTTGTGAGCTGTCAGGATTGTATATATAGTGCCCGTCGGCTCCATATGCCCGCATTGCATATCCAACTGTAAACAGCACTGCACACAATGGGTGCAGCCCAATCATTCTGATGCATCTGTAGCGGCTAATGTGGGAATTAGGAAGTCTGCTTGAAGGAAGCCATATCGCAGGAACTCAGGACACCCACAGGCATTGCCAAATATGGCCAACTGCTGAGACAGCAAAGGCAATTGTGAAGAAAACCGGAGCCCCCTTATTAGGAGCGTAGACGTAAAGGCTCCCTGGAACTAGAGCTTGTCAGTATCGCTATCACAAACTCCGTACAATACTGTGGTGGAGGAGGAATCTGGGCTAACCTACCGACTTGCCCGCTTGCCATCATGTGTAGGGCTTTGAAGAGAAAATTCCCAACTTGAACTAAATAGGATTCTCTCTCTTGTCATTCATTTGGCAGTGGTCCATGCCGGCTTATATGGCTCTCCAGTTGCTCTCCAAAGAGAGCATCAGAGTCGGGAGACGCTTTGCCGAATTAGGAAAATAGAGACGCCAAGACGCTAAATACAACCAGGTGACGATCATTCTGAGGCGGTTGCCTATTGAAGGCCTGAAAGAACTGTCGCTCATCTTATTTACTACTCGCGTGCTTACTCCAGGGGAGAGAGACAACCCTTTCACTTCCCCACCCCTGGAGCTTTTTATCGTTCCCTCGCTTGATCATCTCCGATCAAGTACATATACAATGGAGGATAGACAGCGCCACTGTTGGGATTGTCTCCGGCGGTCTTTAGTATGCGACTTTACCAGGCCGCAATGTAAGCGGTGCTCTACCTCCGGGGTCGTCTGTCCCGGATACGACGATACGGAACCTTTCAGGTTAAAGTGGCTTCCTCTTGGAAGGGTAAAATTTCGGAATCGAAAACAGGTGAACAATCACGAAAAGAACCAGGCGAGGACCAAAGCAGAGCGCTCCGTCATTCCCCGCTTCGAGACCATTACTGATGCCCCGATCCTGGCTCAGGCAGCTGACTACTGCAAGTTAAATACATATGTAGCGCCATAGCCAGAAAGGACTAACCTCTGCACAGTTAACGCCTGTATATATCCCGAATTGCTCCCCATCAATGACCTCGGGCCGCACCATGGCGTTTACAGGATCTCATCCGCGCTCCTTCAGCGAGGGGCTGCGCACCCTGAGTACTTACAGCTTGGTATAGTCTGTATGACCCTCAGTCATCGAATGAACCAAACGAGGGATGACCCTCATTCTAAATCCCTAGCGGTGACCTTTTACCGCTACCGGGGACTTGTCATTCGCTCCCTCAGAGGCGATATTAATCAAGGACATAAGCGTTCAAGCGATGTCGTCCTTGCCGGAATTATCACGCTTCTACTCATTGATGTGAGTCGATTTCCAACATGAGAAGCATCCACCCCCTACTGAAGCATGCCTTGCCACGTAAGGCTCAGCAAGGTGCCTCTCCCCACTGGCGATACCACATCGAAGGGCTCCAGAAACTAATCATGCTGCGCGGCGGCATTCGTTCGCTGGCCAGGTCGGCCAGCTTAGCACCACTCCTCCATTGCTTTGTGTTGTACGTTATTGTGCACAAACTGTTCAGTTTGGAGTAGCATACAGCTGACAGCCACACAGTATTGCAGTCATTGGGGATACTTCGTCGCCCGCTTCCCACTTGGCAACGAGTACCTTGCGCCTTGAAGATGATGACTTCATACTAGAGAAGTTTGGTAACGGAGTCTTTGACTTCCAGATGTGTCCCAAGCCCTTGTTCGCCGAGATTATCAGAATCAATCATCTTCGTGTGCGAGCCTGGAAACAAGATCCCGCAGGACTGGAGGATCTCGCCCATGAGGCGTACGGAGTCCTCACCCGTATCAAAGTTTTCTCCTCTGAACAATGGGCCGATTCCAAACCGTCATCAAAAGAGGACTGGAGGATTGTAGGAAAGTCGTACCAGGCCGCCGTGTCATTATACTGCATCCTGTCGCTGCAGAGCCTGTCGGTTCTGCCTCTGAACCCTCTACTGATGGGCAGTTGTGTCAGCCATGGGCGGCTTCTGCAGGACCTGCTCAGTGAGGCCCTGTCATCCCCAAGAATAAAAAGATCCATACTATGGCCGTTGGTCGTGCTCGGGGTGCAAGCTGTGTATGGCGGCGCAGGGATGCGGGCTTTTGTTCGAGAACACCTGCCGGAGATGAGCCGCCACATTGGCTCATATGTCCCGCTGACGGCTCAAGCCGTCCTGGAGAAATTCTGGGCTTCAGGCGAGACGTGTTGGGACGCTTGCTTCGACAAACCGTACTCCGTGGTGACGCAGCTTGCGGTGGACCTCAGCCAATTGGACTAGTAGAGCAGCTGGGTTGTACCATGTACATCGCTACCTACAGACTGGCTATTGTATTTTCGAGATATAATCAGGACCCACGCCTATCCTGTTCTGGATTTTGGGCCCGCGGTCCAATTTTGAGCAGCCACAAGGTCGTCGGTTTGAATCATGCCGTAGGCTCCCTTGCCGCTTTACAGAAGCTCCTTGTCTGTTTTGGTCAAGCTGTGTCGCCGAACTTTGATGGGCTTTACTGTAAAATGAACGGATACATATGGAGGGTTATACCGTAGAAGTCAATCTTGATCCAAGCACATATTGTCTGGAGTACTGGCAATTTCAGCTATGGCATCCTTTGCATTCTTTTAGTCCAAGTGGGCACGGCGAATCGATAGCAATCTGTCCATTACTCTGCGCAATAAACAATTCCAATAGAATATAATCAGTTTTACTGTTATATATGATATTCAGATTTTGTATATCATTATTTTTATGACCTACTCGAATCCAGTAGAGGGCCTCACGGAAGGTCCTTTCTGCTTGTAGCGAAACATCGAGGACTTATTCTCACGGAGATGTCCCGTTCCCACCCTCTTTCGCTCTTGATCGAGGAACTGGGTCAGAATACCCTTCTACGGGTTGGCGGGTCCTGATGCGACAATTGAGCTCTGTTCCCTGATACGGGAGTCCTTTCAAATGTCAGTTAGATAGGCTCGGTGGAAGATTGCAAGCAGTGCAGCTCTCCAACATTTCAGTAGCTAACAACCTAATCGGAGCGCCCAGTGGGTTCCTGCATTATGTCGAGAAATACGATTCCAGGATAGATTTTAGCGCCAGCGCTGAAAAGAGTGACGCAACGATTTTACAAGCTTACTCGAGCAGCCATGGATGCTCAAGCAGCTGTCGTGCCGTCCAGCGTTCCTCTGGCAGCCACTTGAGCATTGGGCTCATGGACTGGAGATACAATTCTTTCTCTTGTCCAGAAAGTCGCTTCTCCAGACTCTCCAGAGAAACCAATGGTAAGGCTGCATCTTCATGTGCAATCCATGCGCCTATATGTGCATTAGCAGCAGATCTGTGGCCAAGTCAATAATACTTCTGGTTCCAAGGCACGGTGCTGACCGCTAGGGTCAAAACACTGCTCTGTTGTCTCACTGCGTTTGATAAATTTCGCTCGGCGGTCGCCCAATCAAGGCGGCCATCATCGCTAGATGCTTGAACGGGTCGTGGCACCCCTTGATATCGAATATATCCCCCAAAAGATGCTCGCCTTCAAAGAGGTCCTAAATCTACGGAGTGTGATCAGTGATGTACAACCATGAGGCGGATTCACGAGCGCCGTACTCACCAGACCAGCCAGGTTCCAGATGTCCACAGCACCGCCCCACGGCATTTCAAATATAACCTCAGGGGCTCTATAAATGTGCGGTTGAATGAACGGGCCGGATCCTGTCGTTTGCCAATTCGCGCCTCGCCAAAGTCGCACAGCACAGGAAGGCCATAGCGTTTGCCTCCGGTAGGTCGGCGAAATTTTCGGCTCTTGTATATGGTACGAGAATCGTCAATGTTCTTCCGAGGACTAGGATCCTCAGCCTCCGCTTTCGCACAATCCAGTAGCATGGTTTCGTCCTCCAGAGTAAGCATTAGATTGTCGGTCTTCAAATCTAGTTCTACTTAGTATTGAGCTCCCCAGCTACATCAATAAAAGGCCGCGTACCAGTGTGAATTATCTCAGCTTCTGTATGCAAGAAGTCAAGGGTCAACAGAAGTCGTTTAGCAGTCATTTTAAGCAGAGGGATGTCAAACGGTCGCAGATTCAGGCTCGTCATTTCAAGAAGCGGCATATGCATTGGCTGCATCACCAGGCAGCGGTGCTTGCCGACCGGCCCTTGAAGATCTAATAAATCATACAGCTCGCGAATCAGCGACTGGCCTTGGTGCGTACAATTGACTTTCGAAAGGTGCTCATAAATCTTTAGCTCGCGATCGCTTGCTGTAGGAAACGTTGGCAGTGGCGTGGACACCTTCAGTACTCGATATTTGTCGCCCCCGAGGATAGTTAACGCAACGCTTCCTGGGTTCCGCGTGGAGAAGACACCTACTGAAGGTCCCGGCATAGCCAACTGGTCGAGTATGCTCCATAGCCAAGCTTGCCCGTGGTCTGGTACCTGGTTTCGTATACATCCCCGATATGGACCGGGAAATAATGTTCGGGTTTATAGTGAGGTAAGTCTCTTCCTCTATAGGCGTTTCTAATGGTAGAGTAATATATGAAACGTTGGGGCATAGCTTTGAGGATGAGGACTTGAGACGAAGGGTGCTTCTCCACGTGTTCAAGAGTGATGTCGTGCTTGCAATGCAAGCATGGCTCGGGGACTAACTGGAGAGTATTCAAATTGAAAGAGGATAGAGGTTATTAAAGCTCGCCAATCTGAACGATGAATCCAAGTCGAGACGTACCAACGCGACATCATCAAAACAGTCAGTTCTTCCCGGCAGGTCTCACAGGTCACATACGGACATCACCAAGCTTACTACGAAGAAACAGTAACAGAACAGTTGCTGACACCACGTGATCCAACGTAAGAGAACAGGCAGGAGTCATCTGTATATTCACTTGGAAGTTGTATATGCACCTGTTTAACAAAGCCGGGTTGGTATCCGCAAACAATCCATGGTTACGATATGCTGCTTTGCTGATGACGTGGAATGCGCTTGGACCATTGAAGCAACAACTCTCACTCCCGCTCCGCATATCAACGTGGACTGAATACATTGACTTACAGGGAAAAATTGACATGGCTCCTCTGTCATTCCAGATCATGTCGGATCTTCATCTCGAGACCCATTCCTCGTACGATGATTTCCAATTTCAGAACAGAGCATCATATCTTGCGCTCCTCGGTGACATTGGACATGTAGCGAACGAGCAATTATTCATATTCCTCGAATATCAGATCCAACGGTATCTGATTGTCTTCTTCGTTCTTGGCAATCATGAACCATACCATATGTCGCTCCAGACTGCAAAGAAGAAGATGCGAGCCTTTGAGGCAAAGATGGAACAGACGCGGATCTCTTCCTCCAGAGTTGGACGCTTTGTCTTTCTGGACCAAACTCGCTACGACATCTCGGATACGCATACCGTGCTTGGATGTACCCTCTTCTCTCATGTCACTCCGGAGCAGGAGTTTTCCGTCGAGTCCCGAGCGGTCGATTTCAAAGATATCCTTCACTGGACCGTGGAGGATCATAACCTCGCTCATGAGTCGGACGTCAAATGGCTAAATGCCGAGGTATCCAAGGTTGCAAAGGAGGAGCCCCAAAGACAGATCTTCATTTTCACTCATCATTGCCCATCCATGGATTCCCGTTGTATGAGTCACAGGCATAAACATAGCGATGTGACCTCGGCTTTCATGACAGATTTGTCCTCGGAGGAATGTTGGATGGCCAACGCTGTCAAAGCTTGGGCCTTTGGCCATACGCATTACAACTGTCAATTCACGGATGAGAGAGGCAAGGTTGTTCTGGCCAACCAGAAGGGCTATCAAATGTTTCCTCGGAAGTCCTTTGATGCAGGAAATGTATTTCGGCTTGGCAACTGATACCAGCGAGCAATTAAGATACGGATTGTACAGACGGTGTGCATCTGGATTTTGTCAGATGTAGTTCTTAGCCACCTCACTTTCGTGGATCGAAGAATGACTTCAGGACAAGTAGTCGACTATCCTCCATTTAATTTCACTACTGAGGATTTCTGTGACGATCCTTTAGAAGTTTCCTCCCATTTATTTTTGAAATCCACATTAATCGGCGAAAGTCAATAGTGGTTGGGCATATTACGCGGGATGGTCGAACTATATATATCATATCTTCCGTGAGGTTGAGCAGGCATCAGCAACGCACAGTCAACTATTACTTAGTGAGTTAAATAGAGCCAGTGCAGAAGACATCATTTCCAAAGACTCACCGAGGCCCTGAGCCATATTTAGTCTTTAATTAGCACGATCATCTCGTCCGTACTCCGTACACAAATACACGAAAGCAAAAGGAGGAGAATCCAGTTGCTTCGTCAATGAAAATAAGGCAACTACATTCAACAACTGGTCGCTTAGCTCAGTCGGTTAGAGCGTGGTGCTAATAACGCCAAGGTCGCGAGTTCGACCCTCGTAGTGACCATTTTTTTCACTTTCTTTTTTTGCGACTCTTCCGAGAATTGTTAGTCATCAGTTGCAATTTCGTCATCTTACCTTGCTTATTGCACGTCAGGATACATGCAGGCAGAATCGAGGGCCGAAGTCCATTTTGTCCGTCACTGGCCGTACATGCTGGAGGCCCGCAATGTACTTGATAGCGTGGTATTCCCGCTCACACATGGTGGGTCAATGGGGTTGTTGGACAATAAGGCTCCACGCGGGCCGATCATGGATTATCGACAGACCTACAGAGGCTATGATCAGCATGGATATACTGCATCATTGAATATTTGTAATCTGTCCATTCGCCATCACCCCCAGTTCATCTGTCTGCTGGGTAGGAGCACCATCCAAGGTACCGCCATCCGGGGCGCTGCACAATACGTATAGTATGTCATTGAACAATGTCTGATGTAATCATTGAATCTGGACTCAGACATCATTGATTATCAATTTGATTATCATGTCCTGATCGTGTGACAGATGTGATGCCAGACTCCAGCTGCCGTCTCCTATCCGTGGTTCGACCAATGGTTTTCAGCCATCCCGGGCGATGATTTCATGACATTCGGGCCTCGAGTCACACCACAGGACAGCCAAAATGGTTTAAAGGAGCTCTTGAAGTGTTTGATGCAATTATGTACACAAGCTGCAACATCTCATATTCCATTGATATCGAGCTGATCGCACACACCAACAACGTTCAAAATGGCCTGGGCTGCAAGAGATGCGCTCCGCCCTTTTCTCCTCTTCTGCCGTCTGTTCGCATGGCTGAGTGCTGTCATCGTCATGGGCATCACGGCTTGGGCCGTGACCAAGAGGGATAGCTACCGAGTGATCTATCCGCTAGTGATTGTAGGTCTATCGCGCCAGATGACGGGAAATAGGGTTCTGACTCTTGCAGGCTGTTCTAACAACAGCGTTTTATATTCCTGCGATGGTAGTATCAGCTATGAAACGTAACCGCGGATACATGCTGCCCTTGGACATTGTCCTTTCCTACTTGTACGCTTATATGCTTCCCTGTTTCTTGAGACGTGAGTACTAAAGAATAATGATCAGATGGCTTGCAGCATTCATCTTCCTTGCTCAGCACGTTGGGCAAGCAAACTGTCGATGGTTCTCTTTCGGTGTCTCAAGCTCATGCACCCGTAAGAGAACTGCTGAAGCCTTCTCTTTCCTGGCTTTGTAAGTTGATAGCTGATGTGTGGAGTGCAGTCAAGCGTGCTAACTCACGTGTGCAGCTTCTGGACGCTCTGCGCCATGTGCTTTGAGATCTTCAATTTCTACTATAGTGGAAGAGAGGGACCACTGGGAACGCACCCACATGCCGAAAAACATCCTCATCCCGACGCCGGCCGTGCTCCTGCAGATGGGCCAGCAGATGTGGCCCAACCGGCTGCTTAAATAACAGCTTAATTATTGACATTCCAGGATTCGTTTGTCCTCACCGTACTGCTGTACTTGAAACCTCTGAAAGCTGGACTCGATGCTTTGGACTCGACGTACGGAATGTCCGCTTTGATTGATTGCGCTGATACTCCCGAGATTTTAGTTCTGGGCCAAGCAGGAAAAGTGATGGTGTTCATCTGTTAGGATAATGCCCATTAATACTTAATTGACTACCCAATAGTGAGACAGTTTGCTTCTTTAAGCATCCACTGTTTGATAGTGAGGGCTTGCTGGTCTAGAGTCTACCGTAATGTATGAGTAGTTATGAGAGGTCAGAATTCCGATCAACATTGGTGTCCCGTATCCTATTGACTTGAACTGAACGTGTCACGGAATTTCAAAATAAATACAGCAAGTCCAGGTGACCAGTTGTTCAGAGATCCGGGAATGAGACGGTTGACCTGCGTGGGAAAATGAGTTTCGCTTTGGTGACGAAGTCCTTTAGGATAAACGTGCTGACGACTGCGCCACTACCATGGATGAGCCATACTCGGTTCTATTTATGCCATGAGTTCCTAGCAGGAACTACTCTCATAGTATATACCCAGTGTCCGAGTCCTAAGGCAGACAGTCTGAGCATCTCCCCTGAGTGCGTAAGGCGCTTACGATTCTAGTCCCGCAAATTGACCAAGTGGGGACCCACAAAAAGGTCTGGATTCAAGAGTCGAGACCACAGTGGGTAATGAAGATAAATAACGCTGTATTATTGGTTCAATCGCTTAAGAACCGCTCCAGTGCTTTGTCAGTTTCCCATTCAATTGGCTGGGTTTATGAGGAAACACAAGAGTCGTCCGTCCTCGTATCATGTCCTGAACAGCGTCAGCCTCGACAGATATAGATGCGAATACAGAACGTCGAGTAAGCCTCCAGTCACGATCCAAATGGACCTGATCGATGAAGACGGGGCTGAAACATGCTATCCACGTGTATGGGCTGACCGTTTTGATCAAGTGTTCGCGATATCCATACTCCACCATGGGGTATAAATATAGCAGGGGCTGCAGGGCATGCTACGACGCTGTCGACCGCTCACGCAAAGCAAGCAGTCCTTACAGCCTTTTTCTTTATAGAGTTATTTCCTAAACGAGGTTGATCCTCACACTCTCCTTTCTACTATCAATTGCCATTGTGCACAGTCTCTCCTTAAACCTAACACTCCTTTAGAATCACTATGTTCTTTTCCAAAATCCTTGTCCCAGCGGCCTTTGCGCTGACTGTCTCGGCCCTCCCGCAATTCTATCCTGGTGGCAGCATGACTAGACATGATGCCACTACCACCTCCAGCACAAGCATCAGCACTACCTCCCCTTCCGCCAGCCCCAGCGCTACAACCAGCAGCAGCAGCGGCAGCGTCCAGATTGTAAACAACCTCGACTCCACCGTCTACCTATGGTCCACTTCCGATACCTCCAGCGCCATGCAGACCCTCGAATCTGGTGAGACCTACTCCGAGACCTACCAGACCAACTCCAACGGCGGCGGAATCTCCATCAAGATGGCCACCACCGAGAGTCAGGCCAGCGTCCTCCAGTTCGAGTATACCAAAGCCAGCGACACGCTCTACTGGGACTTGTCCGCAATCGACATGGACTCGGACTCGCAATTCGTCACAGCGGGATTCTCGGCTACACCTAATGACTCGAGTTGCTCATCCGTGACCTGTGCAGCTGGGGACAGTGACTGCAGCGAGGTGTATCAGGAGTCGGATGATGTTGCGACGCAGAGTTGTTCGGCTACAGCGGGAATTACGGTTACATTGGGTTGATGGAATCTTGCGCACTGGTCTGAATGGGGTGACATTCATTTCTTCGATGGAGGTTTCCAAATTATTTTTATTTTATGGAATATTTATGTTTCCATCAACCAGGGGATAGAGAAGAGTAAGCCGGTCTTGCTCGATTATAGTGGAATGTTTGCGGTTACGGAACGTGCATTTACATGGTGGACTTCTGCTTCATCGTTCATTCTTTACGCTGTAGAATAGAACCTGATCTTAAGCAGTCTAAACCTTCCATAGACTGCTCCGAGAGACCTCTAAGGTTAAGGGAGGGTCTACCTGAAATATCTCACTGCAAGGATCAAAGTATGGTTGCGACGCCGCATCAGTGTCTGTCCTCTTTCAGATTTAATTTACCACGTAGCCCGTCTGAAAAGCAAATCATTGAAAATAGCTAAAGTGATTATAGACCCTGAGAATATCACACATTCTGCACCTGGCAGGTATGTTCGTCCATCCCTATCCTCCGCACTGACCAGAATGGGCCGCGACGATAATCGAAGCAGCAGTCGAATCGAGTGCTCGTGGCGGAGTTTTCGCCTACGACAGAACCACAGTCACCATCGCATGTCCAGGAACATTGACAGTAGCTGCTCCTCCACTAAGTGACACCGTGGTTCCGCTAACGTTATTGTGGCTGTTATCCGTGAGATATGCCTTGGCCGAACCAGCTGAAAACCCCTTGACGGTGACCGATGTCGCCGAAGACGCACTGTTGATCATCTGCACCGAAACAGTGCCATCCTTGTCCTTGAATGCAGTCATATTGAGCGTCGAAGTGGACCCGGAGACGGCGACGCGCACCGCGCCAGGTCGTACAAACCGACTCCACTGCGCAAACGCCCACAACCGCCCGGATGGAATGATACTCGTTCCATCGGTAATCACCAGGCACGAGTTGGTGGTATCTTTCTCGAAGCCCTCCCAGTACAGGTACGCGCTCACGCCGCCCTGCGTGATGGCCGTGTAGATCTTCTGCGCCCAAGTGAAGCCCTCGCCTTGGCCCCCGTTGGAGTACCAGGTTGTCTCCCACGTGCCCTTATCCGAGAGGTCGGCGTTCTCGGTCTGCCAGACGGGGATGGAGGCTCCCATGGGGCTGGTCGGATCAGACGAGTACGAGTGCGAGGTGATCCGCGAGAGAAGCTTCTCGACACCGGCAGAGATGAGTTGTGCTGTGCGAGTTTGCTGCGCCTTCCAGCCCATCGCGTCGCAGCAGTTGATGCCCACGTGGCTCAGGCCTGCTTTTTGCATGGTGGGATGCAGCACTTTGATAAAGTCCGCGGCCTGGATCCCGTCCGAGAGCATGGAGGAGTATGCTGTCCTACATATCGTCAGTATTGACACGGCTGCTGAGCAAAGGCAAGGGAGACATACTTGAGATCCGGCTCGTTCAAGAAGCCGACGTGCGTGATTTGCAGTCCCAACGCCGCATAGTCCTGGATGTACTTGACCAGGTAATTTGCATACGCCTGTCTCCAGTCACCGCTCGCGCAATTCGCTCCCGTGACACCACACAGATAGCCCCCGTTCGCCTGGTCGTTGTTGGTTTTCATGAACCCCGGGGCACTCCACGCATCGGCATAGATGGTCTCTACCCCGTATTTGACGGCCTGTTGCGTCACCCACACCTGGTTCGAGTCCGTGCCGAGATCCTTATACTGCGGCGTGGCGTTCGGTGAGCCAGGGGATGTTGGTAAAATGCTGTCGCCGCTACCAGAGCCGATGCGGTTGCGCAGGATGGTCATGCCGGCTCCCTTGGTAGGGCTAAAGAGGAGGTCCAGGGCGTACTGGCGCTGGTCCGCATTGAGATTGATCAGGTCGTTGGCGCGGCCAAAGGCCTGCGAGAAGCCGAACCCATCCATGGTTTGGAAGGTTTGCCCTGTGTTGACGGTTGCCGTCAGGGCGTTGGCCACAGCGGCCAGGCCAGCTAAAAGTAGGAGAGCCATTTTGCCGTTGTCTTGTTTGTCCTATCCCATCTATGAAGGAAGAAAGGAGTTATGGATTCTTATATATATGTAGACCCCGTAGATCCCGCTGGATTTGTCACGGACGGCGCCCCGATTTCCCGAGAGCGCCGTCTGAAGAATTGGCTCCATGGAGAAACAGAATCAGGCTCCTGTGGGGTAAAGCTTGAATATCTTAGCCACCCAGGTCGGGACTCCACATTTGATGGAACGGAATCCACTTGAAACCGGAAGGGAGCCCGAGATACTCTTCAGATGAAACATCGTGTTCCATTTCGGGATTAGACTCACGGATAAAATGCCATGTAGGGAGGAGGCTAGTTTCCAAGAACCGGATGGAACAGGCTCAATAGCCTCATTTATCCCTAGATTGCGGGGTCGATAAGGTTCGTGCAAATTGCAGAGGATAGCATGACACCGTCGGCATCCGAGACAATGGAATTGTGAGACAAGGACTGGTGGATAATTCGCTGATATGAAGGTGTGGATAAGTCTGGTCTGAGGATCATCCGTCCGTCATCTTGGGGTTGCATTTTGTCTCAGAACTATAACATTTTTGCAGTGTATTGCTAACCCTGCAGATCCTCCGTCTCCTTGTCACCAGACGCGTTCGCTAGAGATGTCCTGCGGAAGGAAGATGTGGGCTTTACCTGCAGCGTGGAGGTGTAGATAAACTGCTTGTCGATATCGTCCGGCTTGCTCCCCTCTCGTTCGTTGGCACGGACATCTCGCCGATCTCATAAGCAACGGTCTGGGCACGAAAAGGCTCACATGGCCAATGCCAGTGGGAGCAGTAAAGAAAGGATCAGCTTATGGATCTGCACGCTTAGACCACCAGAACATTGACACAGTTCCGAAGAGCAACCTTGATATCGTCCAGGATGGTAGCGCTTTAGATCCTTGAATTTGGCACACCAAGTTGGGCGGATGCTCCAGCAGAGACAGCCTCGGGAACCACTTGACTATACTTAGTTTATCTCAATTTGGTTAATACGGATACATTAGGTAATATCATATATAAAGCATGTTGAATATATACACATGAACGGCTCCTTTAAGAAAACACATCTCACTTGATATGGACTGATAGATATCGCCCTCCTGTCCGCAGCTCAAAGACAACGCCCTCGGAGCTCAGAGGCTTGGACAGCTACTACTCCCCGCGTAGGATCTGTGCACCCATTTAGCAAGATGAGACCCGTATATGGTGAGACCTGGGCCAGGCAAAGCCGTTAACCAGGCAGACATCGTTGGGGTCCCCGTTTGATTTATTGATGGCACCAGCAGGGACCGTTAATCCCGTCGGGAAAGCAGGTGTATTGCTCGGCTAAGCCGGGACAGCCGTCTGTAAAGTATCACTGTGTGGAGAGTACGAGCGGAAGGACTTTGTCTTGGATTTTGAGGCTAAGGAGCACTTTCTGTCGAGAAATCGGGAGAGCAGCATCTTGAAAATGGGACGCTAGAGCATATGGGTAGGACATGGAATGTTTAAAGTAAAATATCAGTTGTAGCAGTGCGATGGGGCTCATGTTCAGGCGCGTATATCCCTATATAAAAGTATCAATGAACTGTCCTTTTTAAATAGGAATGAAACCCTAGGTTGTCACTGGCTATACTACGCGCTGGACCTTTATGTGTGAGGCGAACAGTGCAGTGATAGTAACAGCGCATAAGTTGCCGTTAGTATCGAAAATTATTCAATTATAAGACGGCCATTAATGAGACAACGCGTGTCGCCAGTTGCGAGGCAGATTCACTATAACCGCTTATTAGAGACACCAACCTATATCTACTCGACCTTTCACTAGTTATCACAAAGGTTGAAAATAGGCGCTGGGAGACGGAGAGGAAAAAGCTGTCACAGGGACTTGATGCTGGGCGCGTACACAGAATTCAACAAGGAATCTTCCACCGACGAGTCAATCGCACGAGATTTGAGAGACGTATGATGACCTATAAAAGCTTCAGTCTCACTCCCTAGAGCTCTATGGAGGATGATATGTTAGCTATGTCGGATTGTCAGATGCCCAAACAGGGTTGCCGTGGTGATTGATTATCATGCAAGGCTGACAGCTGTCTGTGTTTCAAAGCATATATATTTACGCGCCATCCCCTAAACAGCGATCCCTAAACTTTCCCTAAAAGCCATCTTCAATATTCTGCGGCATTTCACAGTGACAAAATGACAGATATCGAAAATATCGCGAACCTCATCAAAAGCGGCCAGGTGCACAAGATCGTCGTGCTTGTTGGCGCAGGCATCTCCACCGCGGCCGGCATACCCGATTTCAGATCGCCCGAGACTGGCATTTATGATCGGCTCAAGCCCCTTAAACTGCCCTATCCAGAAGCCATCTTCCACATCAACTACTTCAGCCATACCCCCGAGCCCTTCTACGCCATCGCGCGTGCCAGGCATCCTCGCGCCCTCAAACCGACCATCACCCACGCTTTTCTCGCTCTTTTAGAGAAGAAGAACCTTCTCCATTTTGTGTTCACTCAGAACATAGACGGACTGGAGCGGGATGTCGGTGTCCCGGAAGACAAGATCCTCAATGCACACGGGAGCTGGCGGAATCAGCGCTGCTGGAAGTGCCAGACTCCCTATCCAGATGATTTGATGAAGCAAGCAATCAGCACAGGCACTGTCCCTTATTGTCAAGTCCCTAACTGCGGGGGAGCAGTAAAGCCCGACGTGGTGTTCTTCGGACAGTCTCTCCCTGCGGAGTTCGAGGTAAAAGAAAAGGAAGTATCCGAGGCTGACTTGATGCTTGTGATGGGGACCAGTTTAAAGGTTGCCCCGTGCTCGAGACTGCCGCCTTTGGCCCGTGAAGGCGTTCCACGGGTGCTTGTCAATCGCGAGAAGGTAGGAGACTTTGGAAAGCGGGCGGATGATGTGTGCATCTTGGGTGATTGCGACGAGGGGGTGCGCAAACTGGCGGATGCCCTTGGTTGGACTGAGGAGATGGAGTCTCTGTGGAAGGAGGCCATTGCGGCCAAAGAAGCAGCACAGGAGGATTGGGGAGAGGAGGAGAGTCTGGATGAGTTGATCGACAAATACGCGAAGACGCTGACGGATGCAAGGAAGATTTCTGATGGGCATAAACGAATGTTGGAGAACCACCTGGAGAATAAGTTTGCCGGTGTCCTCAACAAGAGCAGATAGTTTATATTTGGTTTTTCTTTCTTGATAAGCCCTAGTTATATTGGTCTATATGATCTACAGGCGTGGATACGAATACAAAATGGTCTTACTGGTTCCATCATGTAAAATGAGTCATACACTGAACACTTTAAAACTGTACTGATCTGCAACTATTCGTCAAGCAACTTCTACAGGATTCTCTGCTGAATTCACATTCCCATCATGAGTCCTCTGTCGGATGCTATAGCTCGCCTTGGTCCTCTCATTCAGCGCACTTCCTCGGATCCTCGCCCGGTTGTCTTGATGACCTGCGCAGTGGCAGGTAACTATGTCAATACATAACCTTAGATGAATCTGCTGACTCAGTAGGATCTGGAAAGACAACCCTCGCGAAATCAATCTGCGCTGCCTATCCATCTTTCGCTCGTCTCTCCATTGACGCATATGTTCACTGCCATCATGGCCTTTGGAACGTGGACTATCCCAAGGAATACTACGAGAAGTACCAAGACGAGGCGGAAGCAGCTCTGAAGCGGCAACTTGTCCATATTCTCCAACATGACAATGCAAACGTCGTTCTAGATTTCTCCTTCGCATTTCGCAGAGATCGTGATGAGTGGAAAGCGCTCATCTCAGAATCGGGTGGGCGCTGGGTGCTGGTTTATCTGGACGCGGATCCAACAGAGATTCGGCGAAGAGTAGCAGCTAGGAATGCACTGATTGAGAGAGATGGAGACTCGGCATTCTACCTAGCAGAGGATGTCTTGGAACGGTATATTAAAGGATTTGAACGGCCAGTTGGAGAGGGGGAGATAGTCATCAACGTGAATTGATTGTCCTGCATAACCCCCTCCTATAATACAATTTGATGCAATGAATCATCAAATGGGGTTAGTCACTTAATCGGTAAGGTCGCTGGCTCGATCTCGGCTTACTCTTTTTTTATTTTATTTTTATTTGTTTTTTCCTTTTGGTTTTTGGCCAGCCAGGCTGGCGTAATCAGCCCAGGGGTCGGGGCAGACCTTACTTAACTGGCTAATAATTGCGACGGGCTTCAGGCTTCTTGGGTTGTTTTCTGGGGCCGTACACTTAACCTCAGGATTACGCACTGGTTTTACGTCGATCAGATGGTCTGTCCGCTGAAATTAGAGTCATTCAATATTTACCTAGATGGGATGTGCAAAATCTCAGATCTCAAGTATCATCGCGCTGGTCGCCTTATTATAATCAGGCCACCCCCCGCGGTGGACTGGATTGGTGTGTCGATCAAGGAGAGTCGGGTACGCGAATCGGTAAAGCTTGTGAAGGACTATCAAGAGTATAAAGCCAAGAATTGCTTTGGATCTGACAAGACTACTCTCCCCTCATTTTCTTCCAGAGCCTCTTCAATCTCCAAATGTCTCTCCCTCTACGAACAATGTGCCGAGATGGTCCCGCGGTCTTTGCCATCGGTCTTGGTTTCGGGAGCATTGCCGGATTCTACGGACCACCTGGTGCCCTTGACGAGAGAGTTGCCGTCTTGAAGCACGCACATGCCACCGGATTGCGCTTTTGGGATATGGCCGACATCTACGGTGACAGCGAGTACGTTGTGAGGGAATGGATCAAACGACCCGGCAAGCGCAATGACGTCTTCCTGGCCACGAAGTTCGGGCTCTAGCGACAGCCTAATGGAAGGTACACTTTCCGATCCGATCCCGAGTATGTCAAGGCTGCATGTGCACGAACCCTCCAGAGACTCGGGGTCGATGCCATTGATGTCTATTACTGTCAAAGGGTGGACGGAGTCACGCCGATTGAAAGGACAGTGGAAGCTATGGAAGAGCTGAAGAAGTAGGTCACCCAGCCTGGATCTTCATGCAATATAAGCAAAACGAGCTTGACATTTGAAATATCTAGACAAGGGAAATTTCGCTATCTGGGTCTATCGGACCTCTCAGCAGCCACGTTACGGCGCGCGCATGCCGTTCCCCTATTACCGCTGTACAGGTGGAATATAGCCTGTTTACACTAGACATCGAATCACCAGTGTCAGAGATCCGAGAGCCTCAGCCAGAATGGATCCTCCCTGGAGTACCAGCTCGACACCAGGTTCTCCAGGACCGCCTTGATTGATTAGCAGATTCTGTGTGTTTTGTGTCACGTTTGTAGCAGCGTGTTGAGTATAGGCAATCGCTGTAGTTCCCCGTGATGGATCCCCATAATTCAAGGGAACCTGAAGCTGTGCGCATGTGTAGTTGTCGAAGCCAGGAGTTCACTACAGATCCGTAGACGGTTCGATCTAATTCTGGGTCAATTGAAGAATTTCAGGAGCGTATTCAGTGGCAGATTGCTCACAGATGCCCAGTCGTTCACCATAGAGGGAGCCTTTTGTGAAGGTAGTGCATAGGATGGACTCAGAAGAGCAAGCAAATAAGCTAGAGTAAAC
Organism: Aspergillus lentulus; assembly: GCF_010724455.1. The sequence goes on along the minus strand of NW_022983919.1, from coordinate 59,226 downwards.
CTTAGAGTCTTCATCATGCATGACCATGAGTCAAATGCTTTGTTCAAAAACTTTTAGTATACGTCAAGTCAGGGGGTGAGGATTGTATCTATGCTCTGCTCTACGTCAGTTGCTCCCACATGAAATATGTGGCCGAGCTCTGATGCTTAGTTCATAACTCTGATCGTCAAACCTGATCCTGGCTGTGCTACTCTATAATCTTACTGTGGTTAGTGGGCTTTCTCGAAAGCTCATTTGGCCCTTATTCCTATAGGAAGCTTAAGATGAACACGGGTAGAATAAAAGACATTACAGACTACTCTTGAAGGAATTAACAGGACGCCTGAAAAAAGGTAGCGCGAATAATAAAAGGGTGAAAACCGCTTCAAGCAGTCTAATATGGTCCATCCTCTCATGGATAGCACAAATGTGTGAATGCAAAGCAAATAACCATTATATATAATAAATCCCATGGTATAATCATACTCCAGAGACATAATACAAGAGACGAACAAGCCGGTGAGCTTAGGAATCAAAAGGAGTCAAGGTAATGTCGCCGTCGTAGGCACACTCCTCAACTATTACCTCAACAGAGTCATTGGTCGAGGTGCACGACCACTTTGTGCCCGGGGCACTGCCATTTCCATTGTCATTGAGAGTGACAGAGACTGTCTCGGTGCCCTTGACCCGCTGCACCGCCAAAGTAAAGACCGCAATGTCGTTCACACCACCCGGGAAATTAACATAGTAGGCACCGTCGTTAGTGCGAGTGCCCGCAACGGGGCTTCTGGGACGATGCCTGCCATGTCTGTTAGAGCACATATTGAATGAAGAAGGGCGATAAATATACCAGATTACATTAGCGCTGGTGGAGTCATCGTAGTTGGGGTCTTTCAGGTTGAAGGTGATGTATCCCTGCTGGTCGGTTTGAGAGGCACTGAGGTCGATGATAGTAATGGCTTGCTGAGTCCGTTTGGAAGGGGCAGCTATAGCAGAGCCGACAGCCAGGAGAAGAGAGCAGATGTTAGCGGCCTTCATTTTGTATGATACGGAAAGGGTGTATAAAGTGAAAAGGATTGGTTCATAGACAGTTGTGCTGGATTGTTTGATAATGATGGTATTCAACTCTGAGGATTATCGTGCTTTTAATAATTCTTCTTGGTCCATTGTCGAAAAGGTGGCTGAATCGACTTAGGGAGTGCAGTCCATTTGCTGTCTCAGTACGAGGTATGCGAACCAAATCTCTTAGCTATGGTTTGATGTCGGACCTCTTTTAGGCCTCCCAAGTATCCCATTAATGGAGCTCACGGGCCTCACGGCTATGTTCCCAATCCAGTGCAAACTAAGTTAGGCTTTTACGAGACTTGGTCGATGGCGCATCTAGGCGTCCAATCATGCAGTCTTTAAATTGGACCTCGGAGAGGCTTCTACGAATCAGAATTTAAGCTTGAAATTGGTATTCGAAATGCTTAAGGGCTAAATATAGACACCAAAACCGGAGTGATATGAATAGCATCGTCGACTATTGCTCAACAGACCGCAACCAAAGGGAGACCGCTAAGATGGGCTGCAGAGACTGGTCGTGGGTTGGGTTTGGGTTGATCCATGCCAATATCCATGCGGGTTGGATTGCCATATCTGATAGTCAGGTGTGTTATGCTCCAGGGAAAGCAACTGGGAACCACGAGAGACTCAGAAGAAGAATCAACCTGGAACGAGCCCTCGGGTTGGACATGGTCCTGTCTGCAGACCGAGTACATATCGCGGTCTCCGTGTACATGCTGCCGGTACGAGGTCCTGCCAGACGAGAGTCACTCACGCTGCGTCTAATCTTATTCGACAAGCAATCCATGGTGTGAGAGAGCATGGTGGCCGACTAGATGTCCGCCTCATTGGGCTCTTCAACCGACATGATCAGCTCTGGGGCGGAGACTCTATGGCGACAATGAGATGACGAAGAAGCCGACTGATTGTTCTGTTCATGGAAAATTAGGCTTCTAGAGACCCCTTCTTCGGGAACAGTGACGTTCGAATTTGCCCAAGGCCGGTTCACACGAGGTCCTGCGCTCGCATCTCTTCACACCTGGAACATGAGATGGTAAAATGCCAAATTCACCCAATTGAACGTGGTCGGACCACAGGGCAATAGAATTAGTCGTCCAGATAGACACACCTACGAGCTATGAGCCGTCGCTGCCTAGTCAGGAAAGCCGATTAGGCACAAGGCACAAGGCGGATCAGTCACCTTCTAGAACCCCAACGGTAATGTTGTGTCCCTGTTGTGTTGCCTACTACTACTGTCATCCCTACCTAGCTAGAGATGGCTGTCTAGACGCCTTTTTGGCTGAGTCATGATGGCACGACAGGTAACAAGCTGGCAGGTATTGGAGCAACTCTTACACCGTCTTGTAGGAGAGGTCGCACGGGCGATGCACCGAAGTACCACCAAGAGCAAAACCATCCGTGCGAAAACGAACGCGAGTGCTGGTAGATTTGCGTGACGAGTACAATCAAGCCAGGAATCAAAGTGTTGGAGCCCATCGCTACAGGTACCTTATCCTCGACCGGAATCAAGAGGACCCTGCGACAACGCTACTATTTAAGCATTCGGCAATTGTCCAGGTCAACCATGGTTCAGCACGACGGGTCATCGATATCAAAACCATGAATAGAGTTCAAAATTTTGTGAAACGGTCGAGTAACCACATTCTCGTGGGCTGTTGATAGTTAGGTACCTTATTGGAGAATGGGAACACGAGGCAGCCAGCCAATAGCAGATTCATCGTCACATGTTCTTGAATCTCATGTGAGTCATGCCACCGTGTTGTGCTTATTCTACTCTCTCCCTCACTCCATGAAATTTTGAGGAAGATAGTTTCGTGACAGGAGACTGAAATCTACAATCAACAAGCGCATCAAGTAGCTTAGGAAGGTCTGTGCAGAGCATCGCGTCGGCTTTCCATACCTCAACCATGGCAGCCCCTCAATCAACGCCACCCCACGTCCTCTCAGTGACGACCTCGGCCTCGCATAACTTCTCCAAGAACGCCGTCTCTTCCATCAAACTCGTCGCAAATCTCGGCGTGGAAGGGGACTGTCACGCCGGCGAGACCGTTCAGCACCGCTCACGGCTCCACATCAAGCCTCCACCGGCAAACCTTCGTCAAGTGCACCTTATGCCAATGGAAGTGTTGCGGGGTATATGCGAAACGCTGCCGACCGAGGAGATGAAGGCACAGCTACTGGCGCCTGGTGCTCTGGGGCAGAATATCACCACCGAGGGTGTGGATCTCTTGAGCCTCGGTGCTGGGACGGAGATTCAGTTTGTTGGAGATGGTGTGGCTGCGGGCGACGAGGCGGTCATTGCCCTTACGGGGCTGAGAAATCCCTGTCCTCAAATTGACAAGTTTCAGGCTGGATTGAAGGACCGGTTCCTGGTTCGTGACGAAGAGCGTCACATTGTCAGGCGGTTGGCGGGCGTCATGGCTACAGTGAAGAAGGGAGGAGTTGTGCAGCCTGGAATGAGACTGATTATTGACAAGCCTCCCCAGCATATCCCGTTAGATGTTGTTTGATGCAAGGCTACTATCGAATCTAGGCCTGGATGCTACTCTACAACTGAAGTCGAAATGTGTGAGGTATTCTCCGTTTCGAACAGGCAGCTATCCGCTCGACTATACTAAGCTGCTCTCCTATGCCTTCTTAGACGATTTATAACAAAGAATAAGGGGACCTGAAATTAAAGAATGCGTGAACGACTGCCTGCCGACCTGTCGTCCTCTTGAAGATTGGACTCCGATTACCTGGGCGGAAAGCTCAGCTGAGAAAGCAAATTATTTCTTAAATCTAATTTCAATTCTGGAATTGGTGACATGCTGTTCTCTGCTTTGAACTCTCCGTGTTGTATACCAGAATCATGCAATCATACGACTGAGATCCATACTCTCTTTGCCGGCTATTCCCAATATCATACTTGCGAGTTGCGACAATTCCCAATTCTCGATAGCTGAACGGCTGAAGAATGTGGGTCCCTGGCTTGGTCTATATCGGAGATAATTCCTCTTGCTCAGAATAAAACTGGCTTTGATAGCCGACACGATGTGGATTACGGTACTTTGCGAACATCTGTTCGTTTATTTGTTGGACTTGACATACCCAGCCAATGACCCCTATATCAGAACTTTCCAAACCCATATACAGATATGTAGCTATAAGGAATATCATAAGTATGAGAGCCAGACCGGTTCTTCGGGATCGGTGGACCCGCCAATCTGGCCATATGAATGAGATATTAAACAGTAACGGGATGTGTTGCCGAACCGAGCCGCACTCGGCATTATGGAAAGCGCTTCATGAGCAATTCCGAGATCACATATGTTCCTTCAGTATATTATATTTTCATCTACGCCTGTCTGGATGCCAGACTTTGAACAATCTGCAAAGCTCGTCACAATATGGCCCTCTTTTCTCGCTCGATTCCCTCTGGGGGGTATTTTATCTGTGCTATGCCTAGGGACAAGATATACTTTCTTGTTTTTGAGTCTCCGCCAGAGAATTGCTTTTCGCTGTCCTTCATAGAAACCTTCCGGAGTTGTCTCAAAACGATCGAAGAAAGTTACCCGCCTGGTGTCCTTGTAACGGCAAGCAGAAACCCACATGTATATTGCGGAGACCTTCCCTTGAAACCCAGTGAGCGACAGGAGCGCCAAGCGGGGCAACTATTGAAGCAGGTTCTACTGTAAGCATTTGAGCGGAACTATTTGGTGGGAGTCTTCAATCTCACCGGAGCAGGCCGGCGAACTAATAGGGGGACTAGATATCCCATGCCTACAATTGCATTTATCACTGGGCATGCGGTTGGAATCGGATTTCTTCTTGCACTTTGTCATGACTTTCGCATTCAGGACAGGGCTGACTCTTCGCTGGGCATATGTCAAGGACCGTTCGCTGTGGATCTTGCTCCTCGACTAAACCTTTTGAAAGCCGTCTTACCGTGCTCTACGGTAGGTTCATCCCGGCTCACTAACGAAAAGCCTTTGTATGCCCGCGAGGCTATTAAGCGTGGGCTGGTTGACAGAATCGGGAATGTCAATGAGATATTCAAGTTCATCAAGGATCAGGAATTACTGAGGGTTACAAATGTCCCGGCCTACCGTGAAAGCAAAATAAGGTCGAGCCGCAAGGCAATCCGTGCATTGGACTCAATGGAGGAGCAAAATTATTCGACAGATCGTACGGGCAATGACCAGCCGGACGCTGGTTCGACCAAACGGGAACGCTCCCACCCAAGACAGCCCAAGATCTAACCAATGAGGATAGTCATGTCCGGGTGCAAGTTGGTTATATCTGGTATACATGATCTACCTGAACATGAAACATCTGGCTGTGGAAAATACCCAGCGCTGTCAACGGTGAGAGGGGCAGGGTATAACGCTAAGAGTCAGTTCCGTTCTCAAGAGACTTCCCGAGTCTGACATATTGATGAAGAATCTGTACAATATTTCCTGGATCACAGTTAAGGCCAGGTTGGTCAAAATATAGAGGTTCTGTACGACCTCTGCTATCTGGTTCAATCGACTGCGCCGTATCTTCAGCAGGGTTCGCTTTCGTTTCCTTATACACCGTGTGACTCAGGACTCCAGAAACCATGGAACGTACAACGATGCGACTGCGGGGAAGAAAGATATGTTTCGGCGTAGGTCTCCTAAACGGCGTATGCCTCGGCTGTTCTGCCACAAGAATCGAATCACTATTTGCCTGCTGTTGACGCCTGGCACGAGCTTTTTTCATGACCTCAGAGAATCGATCATTTGACGTAGCAGTTTGCAAAAGCTCCACCACAGGCGTAGCAATAGGCCAGACCAAGGACAATTCTCGCAGAAGTTGGATCAGCGTGTCCATACTCCTTCCTAACGTGTACAATAGTAACGGAGACCGGCTTGTTAGCCGGACCTTGAAGGACACGTACGAGAGAAGTGCATGCCAAATACTAATTTGTGGATCAGTCATCTAGTCATGAGTAGTCGAGGGTCTAGATCCGTGATCGCGTGACTCGCACAAATGTTGGAGTGTATTGCAGTTGCCGATAAGAGTGTAGTGTCTCGAGTACAGACACAATCATAGTCGCAGCGTTCAAGCAAGATATTTTAGACTCTTCTGACATTTCTGGGAGACATGGCAGCTGAATGCTACATATAGCAGCGCTACAGAGGACCAGTCAACTCGAGCCGCCGCGAATATGCATGCAAGAGAACCTACTAGTAGCTCGAGCAGAGAAGAGATGGCAGGAACTTATGACAGGAGGGTCTCCAGTGCATTTTTGAAGGACAAGAGATGTACCATGCATGTAACTCTTGCGCTGTGTGGCGGATCTGACCCTCGAGCGTAGGACTTGAAGAATTTACTTGCGATGGGATTTTGTCCAGAATACGCCATAGTTTCACGTATTCTATGAAAAGGAGAGCATTTCCGTCTGCATCGACATGGAGCCTATCAGAGCAGTCAATTCCTCCCTCGAAGTCCTGTAGAGTTAGCGATTCAATGGTACAATCGTCCAAGTCTACATGCGTTGGCCGGCCAAAAGCTGCTGCTACGGCACGATCACGCGTATAGAGCGCCCACCATATGCGCCTTAGCAGCCTTTGTGTTGACCGACTATAAGACGCAATTCTCTCACTGTCCAAATATCATAAATTCAGTAAGATGCAGACACTAGGTAGGAACCGCTTGAGAGTTTCTAACCTAAGGTGCAGCCCTTGGGCCTGGGCTAGAGCAATACTCAAACGGCTCCAGTAGAATAGACCATTCTCAGTGATATCTAGCAGAAGCTGTTAGCTAACCAAACAGAAGGCCAGTGTGCCTAAGTACCTTCGGGCCCCTCCCAGTATAGGCCTAGCAATAGCGTTGACTGGAAGAGCGGGATTGGATCTTGTTCGTAGCCTGCATCGTACAAGGCTTTTGCCTTCTTGTAGAAACTCCGTGGAGACAACCCCCCAGTGTCCTGACTTCCAGATGAACAAGGCCTTGAAGCGACGGTGAACATGGCATGTAGCAAGAGAAGTGAAGGAGGCGAGATTGGATCCTGGTAGTGGCATAGGAAATCGAGCCGGTCTATGATGGGTACGATGGGCGCAACCCAGGTGAAAAAGTCTCCACAAGGGTATCACACATTGACCTATCCGAAAGGTCAAAGACGCCTCGCTGCTCCAGGATATTTTGCTCCTGGGGGTCAAGATGACGAGCCAGATTCGATGGATACATGACGCCTGGTAGTTGGGCTAATTAATGACGAAGACCAAAGGTTCTACAGTGAGCAGCGATGATCACCACCTTTAGTACGATGGGGGACGGAAATCATTATATTTGTGGGACAAGGGCTGACCCCCACAAGCGTGGATACTGCACCAATGACTCCTCAATTACAGCTTTGAGTGGCGACCCTGACCGTAGGTTCATTCTTCTTTGTCTCTGCCAAATGGTACGGAGCATTAGTTTCTGGATTGTATTTGCTTTTATTCTGCATACTAAGACGTAAAAAAGTTTCATGATTCCGCGTCAAGACCTTATCCTGGTCATGCAATACACAAAGCGGGAGGCATCCCCCTAGTTGGCCGACACTGGTAATCATAACTGCTCTAAGACCCCTACTCCTAGGCTCTTGGAAATCGTTTCCATGGGAGCGAGATGTCTCCAACATGATTTATAGCTAGTACCCCGTTGATCAACTCATCTGGCTTGAGTAGTTCTTCGTGGAGGGGGTCCAATTGGTTCCAGGATTCAGCGTATATCATACCCTTGAGGCGTTCCGACTCAATGTCTTCAGGAACGCCCGAGTCGCTTGTACGTCCTTGAACATCGGTAGGTCGAACCCCGCGTTTCTCTTCTCCCTTCTTATCCTGTCCCAGGAGGCCGGAAGCTCTCAAAATTCGTTCCGGAGAGATAGTGAGCCTCCCTTTCTTAAACACATATTTGGAAATCGATGTAGCAAAAATAACCGGTTGGCTAGAGCCGCATTTGGATTCTCCGATGGAGCTGTTCGAGTCAAGGCGCGTGGATTTCTCGGTTAAATAGCCTGCCGGTTTCACTGAGCCTTTCTGGACGAAATGGGTCACAATATAGAGCCATTTTCGATCCCACGTAAGAATCCTGGACCACACCTCGTACTCCTGGAAGATCCGGATCTCTTTCTTGAAGCTAGTGGTGACTGACCCGATAATAGCAGCCAACATGTCCTTCTTTCCCTCGGCGGCTAGTTCGCGGTCAACCGTGACCAACCCGTCATAACAGAGGGCAGAGAGAAGATATGATCGGCTCGCATCTAAGTCAGTGAAGTATGTACTGTTTGACTTGTGCAGGTTGTAGTCGCATTCAAATAAGGGAGCGTAGGTGCTGGTTATAGAAGGCAGGAACACCGTCGGCGTCTTGGAGTCAGGGATCACCGCTGACTGAGGGCCAGAGCCAAGTCTTCGCCACGCGGCTCTCACCAGGGGCTTAAAGATGCGATACTAGCACGCAGTCAATAGCTGTGATTCTCAATGTCCTAGGGAAGGCGACCTACATGCCACACGAAAGGGAGGCATTTCACATTCATCGCCAGCAAAACGATGGTCGCGACTTTCCATAAATTGAAAGACGCTAAAATTTCGGAGAGGGAGGTATCAAACAAGCCCATCATGACTTGGTGCGTCTCGCCGTGCATTGTGTGAGAGGTAGGACGATAATGTTGATTTTTCGGCGGATTGCCTTCCACTCGAGTAACAAAACATATGGCATGAGAAAGGACCAATGCTTATAGATTATACAGTTTGCCGAAGACCGTTAGGCTCTCAGCGCGTTACCTGCTCCATACCAAGCTCGCGGTCTGCCACTATCTACGTGCCCGGTTCAAGCAACAACTTTTGCGCCAGCTTACGCCCATTTACGTTGTAGGCTTGTAGCCGAGCCGAGTTCGGCTTAGATTTACGGGGAATTGACCCGGCTCGGCTAGCCAATGTGGCTACGACATGTGAATGTGATCCGATCTTTGATCATCCATGGGCCATGCGCCCTTTTGTGGGTCAGCACTCAGCACATCTTCGCGGGACCCGATTGTGCTAGTTCCGACCTGGACACTATGCATGTTAGCTGAGTATTGGGATGAAGACGATCTGTGTTTTGTCCCTGATGCATATGATTGATTTATGTGTACAAATTCCATCAAGATGCATAATAATGTACCTGGTGGCGACTAATTGGGGACTTACCGTTCACCTCAACAGCTTTTGCGGTCAAGTACTGCGTAAGTTCCTCTACTATTCTCCTTGGGCGATTTCTGGCTCTGACGATCGTCCACGCCGAACCAGCACACTGAAAACGCTGAAAAACCTCCCCTGTACACTCATAGTTCATATTCTCTCAGTTTTCATGATGGTATTTCCAAGGTCGATACGTTAGCGAATGCTTGAGAACTACGTTACCCTTAAAAGGTCTAATAAAGCTATCTACAGCTCCCTACTTATAGAGGTGTATTAGATATTAATGATCCACTATCTGCTGGGTGGGCAAAATCCCGCAGTTGGGAGTTTTTCAAATGGCGTACGGTCGAGGATACTGCATAACAATGCCGGAATATTACATACAGAAGAAGTGCACCAAGGACCTAGGTTCCCTGATAGAACCGGTTCAAAATGTCCTGACATGCCACGCTTCTCGGTTGGACAGCGAATGCATGGCGGGAAGGCCTGAATAGATTCTTCTTGTGGTTAATGATTCTTAGGTGCCCGTTCTGGTCCCGCTCTCCAATATTGCTAGTTTGGAACTACTGGTCTGTTGTGAAAGCTTCCTTGGTCTCCAGCTCGTTTTTGTGATACCCAGTTGCTACACTTGGGCCGCGAATCAGGATCTCTTCTTGAGGAGGATCATGTTTCGTTGAGTAGCCACTTTCAGGGACGTCCACTAGCTTGATTTCGACAGAAGCCGGAAGCTCGCCAACCGCATTGGGATCCCATGCTAGTGGATCATTGATTGCACCCACACCGCATGTCTCTGTCTGTCCGTACCCATTTATCAAATGAGCAATCGCCAAGGAGAGAAATATCTGAGTGTCTCTAGAGATTGGCCCGCCGCCGTTCGTTATGATTCTCAGTCGCCCACCAGCGGCCTCTTTCACCGTCTTGAAAACCAGGGAGTCAAGGAGACTAATGCCAGGAAAAGAATGGTCAAGGAGCCAGGATTTTATCCGGAGAGATCCCCAGAAGAGGGAACTGCTGAGCCAACCTTTGGCGGCGACAACCCCTGTAATCCCCTTCTTGATTGATTCCCACACGGCAGGTACGCCGACGAGACTCGTGGGTCGGACCTCGCAAATATCTCCCTTGCAATTCCAGACTGAAGCGTTAGAGAGCGTTCTAGGGCTACCGTTTCCCATAGTGCAACCCCAGTACAGGCACATATTCTCAAAGACGAACTCGATAATGTGTGCTTGAGGGAGGTACGTCCATATTGCGTCCTTTGGACTAATGTGGTTCCCCACGACTGCGTCCATACCCGCGACTGCCAAAGAACATAAGCAAAGCTATGGTAAGCAGGATCTGAAGCATGGAGAGAATCACTAAAGCTTACCTGCTGCCACTATCATACCGTGTGTTAAGGACACGCCCTTCGAGGGACCCATTGACCCTGAGGTGTACATTATACCACATAGGTCATCTTTGCCCGGTGGTGTAGGCTCAGTGGGACACTCAGTTCCTGACCTGCGGAGCTCGTCGAAGCCGATGACCATAATATGCGGAAAATCAGACTGTACCTGCTTCAAGATTTCGCTGTCTAGCTTTGTCGCAGTGTTGTTATATATGATGTGGGGCAAAGATTGGGCATGGCTCAAGACTCCTATCAAGGATGGCATGATCTGAGAGTCTATAAAGATTGCCGTGCTCTCAGTTTCGTTGATTGAATGCTGTAGTCCTTGTTCACCTAAGAATCATACGCAGTTACAACAGCAATCGAGTGCGACGCGGCTCCTTTGAATATTCTATCGTACGTTGATTTAGCAGTATCTCACCGTGTGACATTGCTAACCAATGCAGACTGCGCCATAAGTAGGAGATCTTGAATCTGCTCACCTGAGGTTGAGCACGGAAGTGATGGCCTTACCTCGTTGCACCATAGAGATGGACTTTGCTGCCCTTTCCGAGACCGAGCCTCCTCAATCCACAACCCAGATCAAGGGCAAGGCTTTCGTACTCCAAGAAAGACAAGTATGTATAGCCGCTGAGCTCATAGCGCGTCCATATTTTCGGCATGCATTTCTCAACACCTTCAACCGTCTTTTTGACCACAGATCTCTCCTTGTAACTCCCCATAATCCGGCGGGTACCTGCAGCTTTTGCATGTGAAAACTTTCGCGCAGCCCGGCGGAACATGTCATACGTTGTTTTCACGTCATCTGTAGGGGCGGAAAGTAAACATATTTGCTGCTGTAGGGGAGCGACGAGGACGTGCCTCACATGTATTATCAATGGCATCTGGAACTTCCAAGTAAACGGTGGTCTCTTTGTCATGCGAGGGTAGAAAGTGGAAGTTAGGTCAGGCATTGTGTAGCCTATGGTCGCTGCACAGATTTACGCCCGCAGGTAGCAACTTGAAAACGATATAGCGGTGGGAATTGGCTCAAAATAGTTAATAATAATTCAAATTGTCCAGGAGAACGATAAACACGCAGCTAGAAAAATTTCGTAGACTTCAATAGCCACATCATTGTTGCTTTATAATGCCGGTGCATATACCCGTATTGTGAACGTGCTAGGGAGAAGCCCTTGCGGAGTGTTGGGCCGTATCTCCAGCGGCTACATGTTGTCTCTATAAGAAGTTTCCAATCCCGTCGAGAGAGAAAGCCAGATAAGTGGGATCCGATTACTTGAAACGACTCATGGTCGAAAGACGTTCTAGAGCAGCCGTCTCATCCCCGATTTGGAAAATCGCCCCAGAATTTCATCGCCTAGTGCTCGATGCTCCATGGGCCGTGGCTACTTGTGGCTGCGGAAATGCTTAGCAGGCACCCATGCCTGTTTTGTGGACTGCGGTAGCACTGCACTGCAAAGCGTTCTTCAGCTTCTGCAGCTACACCCTACCCAATAGTGAGTCTTGTGGCCTTGACCAGGTCATTTTCGGTGTTGATTCCACAGGTCCTCATATTCCGGTTGTAATTACGAGGTATCAGTCTCATTAGCAGGCCGCATTTTCGACTTCAGATTTTATGAAAATTCTGTGGACTCGTTGTCCTGATTAGTATCACGGGCTGATGTGTATGGCTGACTGGCAGATCACATTGCTCGTTTTGTGGCGCTGCCAAAGACAACAATAGGATGCAAAAGATGTGCACCGAAGCTAAGGTAGCATATTCTAGTTACAAGCAGTGAAAGAATTGTATCACTATTCCTGGTATACACCTGAGCACCAGCTTCACTCACCTCCATCAGCTTCCTTCTCACCCCCTTTGCTCGCCCTCCCCAGGCTCGTGAAGAGAATATTAAATAAATAACTGAATTAGCTAAAGCCTTTGCTTGGTATTTTATATTCTCAGAATTCTTGTCTTCCTCAATGTCCTATTCTCTGACACAACGAGGTGCGGGTGCAGTTTGGCCCGTGGTCCTCAGAGGGCTCAACTTGGCAAGGGACGCCTGACGTGGCCGACTGCTGCGTATTTAATGCATAAATAATCCGCTGCGAAGATATATGCTCAGTGCTCTTTCGGCCACCTAATTTAAGGAGCTCCAAAGGTTCCGAGCTCAACTGTGCGGGCCCACAGAGGGGAAACTTGGAACATAGTCACTCTCATAATGAGTTCGCTTTCTGGCATAATCCTCTGGGTCTGCTTCCGGCTCAGAGCTGACCCCATCAGGAGTTTCAGATCGACGACGTTTTTGTACTCCCGGAGCTGTTAAGGAAAGTATCCCATTCAGTCCGTTATAGGTGTTGCAATCAACATCTGCACCTTTAGCAATAAGCTGCTTTGCTACCACCTCACGGCCATTTGATAAGGCGTGTGATAGTGGAGTCCATCCATTATTATCACAGACATTGACATCTGCTCCCATGTCTATAAGTAGCTTTGCTACCACCTCATGGTCATTCAATGTAGCGCGTGATAGTGGAGGCTGTCCATCCTTATCACGGACATTGATATCTGCTCCCTTATTAATAAGCAGCTTTGCTACCTCCGCTTGGCCATATACTGAGGCATATGATAGTGGAGTCCATCCATCTTTATCACAGACATTGACGTCTGCTCCCATGTCAATAAGTAGCTTTGCTACCTCCTCATGGCCATGTATTGAGGCTTGTAATAGTGGAGTCTGCCCATTCTTAGCACTCGCATTGATATCTGCTCCCTTGTCAATAAGCAGCTTTGCTACCTCCTTATAGCCACGTGATGAGGCATGTGATAGTGGAGTCGATCCATCATCATCACAGCCATTGATATCTGCTCCCATGGTAATAAGTAGCTTTGCTACCTTCTGATAACCCTTCTGTATGGCGCAGTAGAGCGGGGTCCAACTATAATGTTTGCCAGCATTAACATATGCTCCCTTGTTAATGAGCAGCTCTGCTACCTCCCCATGGCCTTCCTCTACGGCGTGGAAGAGTGGGGTCCTTCCATAACTGGCAGCATTGACATCTGCTCCATTGCTGATAAGCAGCTCTGCCACAGCCTCATGCCCGTTCTCTGAGGCCCGTGAAAGTGGTGTTCTGCCCATCGCATCCATGTCATCAACAGATGTCTCTGTTTGGAGAAGCAGCTGGATAATGCTTATTCGACCCTCCTGCGCAGCCCAGGATAGTGGTGTTCGTTTTGCGTATTGTTTCAAGTCTTTCCTGTAGTTCAGACCATCTGTATCAACTTCACTGCACGCACTTGGCGGCGCTTTCAGAACAGCAGCAACAACGTCTTTGTTACCGTTGGCCAAAGCGGCAAACAGCGGGTATCCGTATCTCTCTCCGGAAACATGAATATGCGGATCCTTTCTGAGTCTCGTGCGGATGAGCTCCGGGAATCCTTTGTCCGCGAGAATGTAGAAGAGGCTCGCATCTGAGCTGTATCCACGAATTTTGAACTTTTCGAAAAGATTGTTGACGTTGATCCAGTGGGATACGGGAAAGGAAGATAAGAACTCGTCTTGAGGAACTGCTCCGGCCGCAGCGTTGGCGTGATAGAGAACATGCTGACTGGCATACCCCAAAAACGGGTACTCATTTGAAATGCCTGATTGCAGCTCATGTCTGTGTGACAGCACCTTACTCACAGACGCACGCACTGAGGTATGATTCAAGTATGAGTCGCAACATTTCTTGAGAGTCTCATGGCTTGAGCTCTCCCAATCAAATCCAAGCTCAGGCCACAATTCATGTAGTCCCCTTTCTTTGACGAGGAAGTCTCGGACGGATTCATGAATGAATTGAACAGTTGGCTGCTCAGATTTTGTGACCTCAGCAAGTCCTTTTGAGTTGCTGATAACACATCTGTTAAATCTGTTGAGGCTGTCTGAGGCACCTGGGACGCCGACATCAGGGATTTGCTCATCAGCCTGGTCTTCTAGCGCCAATCCAGACCAGAGAGCATGGTAGAACTCCTGCGGTTGCAATGGCCGTTTTGCAAGGAGAATCCAAAGGATGCAAAGACGGAGACCCGCCATATTCTCCTTGTCGCGTCTCAGGATGTCCTTGAACAGCTCGCTCAAATCACCAGGTATTTCCGCGAGTCGCTTTCTCAAAGCCAGCCCATTATGCCGATATTCCTTGTTCAAGATACTAACGACTAGCACAACCCACATAAAAACACCCGCAGCTTTCCTGAGAAGTTGATTTTGCAGGTCTTCGAGAAGTACAGGATCTTCGATTTGGAGGCGGCTAGCGACGTAGGTTGCCAGGTCTTCGCCATGACCTGACTGGTCCTCCAGTGTAAGTCGGACCCCCCTTTGAATAGCTATGTAGGGATAATGTCGACTAGAGAAACAGATCCGGAGTAGGACACCTTTATTCGTGCATTGTTCTGCCAGCTCTTCAAAGTATTGAACCATGTCCACCACTTGTTGTTCGTCACACTCATCGAGAGCATCCACGAAGCACGTAAAGGAGCGTTGACCGAGGGCGGAAACTGCGCTGCGAAAGAGGTCCTTAAGAACGTCCAAGGAAGGGCATCCATTCTGACTCTGAGAATTAATATCAGGATCATCTAAAACCGCCTGGAGATCAGGGTACCCTTCAAGCAGCTGGAGCAGCAATGATCGGTACATCCCTGAGATCGACTTTTCCAGACGTTCGCCTCGAGCGTTGAAGAAAAAGGAAGCAGTGATAGCATGCTTGTTGTGGAATTTGCTCTTCATACGCGAGTATGCGAATTTCATGATTGTCGACTTGCCCGCGCCAGGCTTGCCACTGATCCACAGAAAGCCATGATGTTGCGTTAGGTTTTCAGGATTAAGCCATGCTTTGTAGTCAGGGTGGCTGAGAAACCATTGGCATGTTTTGGCGAGGGCGGTTCTGACAGTTAATTTCCGAGAATCCATTTGCTTGAACCCGAGGGAACCCAGCAAACGCTGCCGGTGTTCGTGCAATGAACGTTCATCTGCACGTCAGATGTGAGCAGCAATGACTCTTCCCAGATCTACTAAATTAAAACTTACGAGGATTTGGCATACTGGGAGTCTTTGCATGCCCTTTGGCCACCGGTAGGTCCTCGAGTAATTCCCTGGCGTACGCGGCCGCGGTTGCTGCAGCATACCTCTGCCATTCCTTGCTCTTGTGAGAATCTGAGTAATCACATATTCCCCGAATTGGGAGACAAGGGAGTATGTCCATCAGACCAGCAGCCTCCATTTCAAAACATATGACATCCAATTCTCGAGCAATGTTATCCCGGGTAGTGCTGCTTCTCATGACTTGGTTCCCTGAAGCGATCGCGCCGTAATGAATCATTATATTGTCCGACATCCGTCTGCTTCGTGGAACCAGCTTCAACTGGTCACACCCATCGCAACTGGCCGTTGTAGATTCATGCTCATATGTCGCGTGGAACAGTCGGTCCGGGGAGCTTGGGCGACCGTATTCAGGGTGCCCTCCAAGCTTCAGCCGTAGGATGGATGGGACTCGACTGGGGTTCAGCTCATGTCTCGAACGGAGGGCGGAAACAGCTGTCCCAAGCGAATGGTGAGGAATCCTAGGGATCGCCGTTCGTCGGAGCTCTCCATGGCCAACGACTTTCCCAAGATCATATTGCATCACCCTTGTTCCAACAACAACATCACCTAAGCGCACATCAGCCTTGCTCGGCACGCCGCCACCAATCCCGACCAGCAAGCCCACGCGGATAGCGGGGAAGGTTCGGTTCATATTCGTCATGACGTTCGCCGCGTTGTTCGTTCCATATTGGGCTGCTGGCAAGCACGCAATGACGAGATTGTGTTGCTTGATGCTTCCCAGTACATAGGCGTTGCTGTCCTCTACATGCCTGGGTAGAGCTTCATGGACCTCATCTAGCATGGCCCGAGCTGCTGCCATCTCTATGTACAACGCACAGATCCAGGCAATGGTATATTGATCGTGCCGTTGGGTGGATGACCTGTCATAGTGGACAGTCTTTTGTCGCTTTGGAGGTTGACACAATCTTGTCTCAGTATCGTCTTCATTCCGAACACTTCTCCCATCCATCTCGGCGAGATGTTCATCGGGCTATGGCTGACAGGCACGATTTTAGTCGGCGGGAAAACACGGTATGAGTAGGTGTTGCTGGATGGAAGAAACGTGTCTGCCAAAACGCGATTATGGCAAGTACTCTCAGGGGAGGCTTGTTTGCATTTGGTAGGAAGAAGAGTTGAGGGATGTCCAAAGCGCATCAGGCTGACCATGCAGGCACAGCCACCGCGGTTGAGTGCACAGCCTCTAAACTGCTGAAAAGAAGGCTGGCACCTCAAGAGTAACCATTTTCTTTTTACTATCAGTTAGAAAAAGGTGCGAATAACATCACAGCAGGTAATTTGCTAACCATGACATTCATATAATCAGAGATAAATTTCCGGCCCCTGTACTAGTACAAAACCTTCCCACTCATCCATTGCTATATCTCTCCTCTAGTATCATCTCTTGAGTCTCCCTATAGTCTCTCAAGGTTCCCTAATTTGTTTCTCTCGTTACCTCATTGAATAATATTGAACTAATCAATTTGCGCCGGTTTCATCTCTTTCATAGGTGCGCTATATGATATAAAGAAAACTCTGACATCGATTTTTGCTTACATGTTGCGAAGCTCAGAAGGTGTGCTTTCCACACGGAAGACACTGATTACCTCTCATCCTCGATCCCAGCCACCACGACCCAAGGATATGGCAGCATGCTGTTCTTCACATATCCACTCGGTCCTAATCGGCCCTAGCGAGACCACACCTAAGAAAGACAGTTGGTTCTCCAGTTCCCCAGAGACGTAGTCAAATAAACTTCAGCTTTCTCCGCGTATTAGCAATGTGCGCGGAGCTACAGTGCAAAGCTCATTAGCCAATAGCCACTAGTAAAACTTACATTTCCACTATACAACTAAAATTCCTAGGGAGGCCTATAATGCTCCCAAAACAGTAGTTTTCAACTTCTCTATCTATTATTTCTTGGCTGAAATAGCAGTTTGAAGCTATACAGAACTAGAGTTACATTTAGTCCAGTTTCAGTTCCAAGTTCCAACCTCTAAGAACTGTCACTGATCCATTGTGAAGTAACAGCAACCCTGAACTAGTCATTAGTTAATATTTGGTCCCGCAAGACTTTTATGCCTCATTGTATACTATACTAGGCGCAGTATGTCCAGTGAACAAATAGGAGCGATGCACTGCAGGTCATCATGTAGGTGAATCAGCATTCTGATTGTGGCTTGGCATCAACTGAGCTCAATCTCAACTTTTGCAGCAGCCTTGGGCACGACATGGAGTGGACCATCATTCACCGACTTAATATCTTATAATTAATAGAGAAATCTTAAGCTCCAGCTACACAGACCTTGTATTGTCTCAATAAATGGGATAAACCAGAACATGCCAAACTTAAACGCGATCTCTTCAACACTAGAAGCCAAGGAACGGGTTAAAGATGGCAGGTTGTTTTCACCGGCGCAGTGCTGTCCTTTGACTCCTTCCTGGGCTGTGGAGCCGCGGAAGTTTGTGAATGTGGACTTTTCATCGGAGGGGAGAAAAGCCAGCTAACAGAAATAAGCAGGCTTAGCCAGGTTGTCTCCACGCCTAGAGGGTCGATCAGGCGAAAGTCTTTCGAATGTGGATTGGCTTGAGTTCCAAGGACATGCAGTCTATTGGACAAAAGCTTTTCCTACCAATTAGTGACAGGTTGTTCGATTTGAACATGAGAGAAAGGACGCCACCTTGAGCATTAGTTAGTGATAGGCAGATGGCAACGGGCGTCTCCAGAGGCAGATGTAGTCGTGTGATCTTCTTCTGCTTTTCTTCGTTCCTCCAAGCTTGATACCAACCGCCATTATGGATTGTGCTGATATGCTTTCCATCAGTCCGTATCATAAGCAAGGCAACCTTTGGCGCTTTCTTAAAGATCTGAATGGCTTAGAAAAAGCAATAGTATGTCATGTGTATATACTCTTGCTTTTTCTTGCCCGGTGTCTCACTGCCAGTATCTGGCCTTTTGTCGAATCCGACTACCCCGGACCGATGTTACCGGACAATAACTGCAAGCCCCATGCCAATGTGTTGCTCTCTTCGTTTTGGTTTTTACCCAGCCTTGCCAGGAGGACGCGTCACTTATTGATTGGCCCGGAGCCCATACCTGCCGGATGCAGCTGCAGAATTTTTGTTTATAAGGACAGGAATACTCGCCTCAAGGAAGAGTCTGGTGGAGAAGATCATAGGTATAGAGCTGATGACAACCCTTGTGGACTGTTCCCAACCCAACTGATTAACATCCCATGGAAATGGAGTCGACGGTCCAGTCCGGTGCACTGCAAAATATTCACTACAATCCAAGGCCTTGTACATTTACAGAGCTTCGACTTTTCCAGGTATGTTCTATCCAATCAAGCTATTATTCCCAATTTTCATTCAGGGACGATTCACAGTCCGGACGGAGCGAATTTCATGAAGGCACTATCACAGGTGAAGAAATTGTTAATGGTTGGTTTGACCAAAGGGTATGTTTCTTATTGCCACTAATATGACTTCTCATTCTAACTTTTCCTTCGCCCTCACTTGAGCAGGGTGACGTTGCGCGTCTGCCAAACCTCATTGGTACTGTGAAGTGGATGTATGACCCAAATATCCAGAATCTCACATACCAGTTCATTCAGCACTTAATAACACCAACCGCTCTAGCTTCGCGAGTACAATTTCAGCCGCTCCCGATACCCATGGGGATATTCTGTCTTCGAATGAAGTACTGGAACTCGCCATCAGCGAGGAAATCTTCACCATACTTGAACAACGCTATAAGTTTGGTGGCGTGATAGATGCCTGGGAGCATCGCGCCTCGGCTGGATTTGAGACACGGCACATCGAATATGACGAAGTTACTGGAGAAGTCAAATCCATCAGTGAGTTAAATACTCCAATTACCTGGAAACTGGTGCTCAGATCCATACCTTGTCTATCCTTGCAGCTTTAATCGTTTCTATTCGACTCACAACTAGCTTCGCCTCCATTTTCGCCATCAACCATGAATTCAACAGCAAGACTAGTTTGATCCTGGGATTGCGAACTAGTCCTGGCGATCAAGTCATTATTATGAAGGCCCAGGAATCTCACAAAGATATGATCGGGCAACCTCTTTTCGTTCCTACTGTCTTGCTCGAAGCAAGCCTAGCTGCGAACCTACGCTACGTTGAAAAGATTCGCCGCGAATTGGGAACGATTGAAAGAGCAACCGGGTACCATGGATGGCTAGAGATTCCTGGAACAGAAGCCCTTACACTCAATGACGAGCTTTCGAAACTGGCACACACGACGAAACAACAAGTGTCAATTTCCCTTCGTCGCCTGAGTTTCCTTCAGTGCTATCTCAAGTCCATCCAGGAGACACGTAACCAATTAAGGCATACGATCAGCAGGTCTTTCACCCAGGTTGCCCGCTCTATCAACCAATACGAGCAATGGCTTCATAATATCGTGTTGTTACTGGCGCAGCGCGAAACTGATCTGGCCTACTATGAGCAGCGGGCCGAGAATCAGATAACTGTGGTAAGTTATGCAAAGACAAGGTGGAATCGCTTTGCTCCTGATCATCTGCCATAGATTCACACCCTTTTATTTCAAAGGGATGGCTTGCTGGCTTTATCAGTTGCTAGACGATCACAAGAAATTGCTGAAGGGGCAAAGCGTGACAGCTCTGTATTAAAGTCACTCAACATACTTACATTTCTATTTTTCCCGCCAACGTACATTGCGGTAAGCTTCCTTCCGTTAATATATTGCAACTTGACAATATATACTAATTACTAGTGGTTATAGGCCCTATTTGCCCTTCCTCAATTTTCTGGGGTGCCACTGTATACTTACTGGGTGACGGCTATTTCACTGACACTCTCCATTTTTGTTCCGTGGTTTTACTGGACGTTCGTCCAACACCGCGAAATTCCTCGTGATGCAATTCCAAATATTTCTGAAAATAGGGATATGCCATTCCACGGAATCATGCTAGAAGGCAGGGAGCAGCAAACCTACCGTTTTGTTTGAACTTCACAATGAAATCTGCACTATACTTAGATAGTAATGAACTGCCTTCCTCACTGAGCTATTTCCAGGAGATTACTAATGAGAAAAATAAGGGCTTATAACCTTTTACGCTTAGTCGCTTACTATAGAGCTAAATTTGAAGGGATAATTATATTAGATAACTATCTATAAAGGAGGAATAGAAGGAGTAAAGATATCTATATAGTGGGGTACATAACCTGCCGCGTACCAATCAGGCAAGGAGCAGACGTCTGAAGAGAGGCCCCACTGGGCTCTTGAATCTTAACAAATAACATCACAGACTTACAGTAGGTGATTTGGTTACCAAGACATTTATATAATCAGCGATAAATCTCCGGCCCCTGTACTAGTAGCAAAACCTCAGCCAAATAGACAAATCAGCTATTAAGACAATAGGTTCCCCAGAAAATGTAGTTAAATAAACTTCGGCTTCTCCACGTCTAGCCAGTGCACAGTATCAAGTCTCATTCTGTGTGGATAGCATGCAGTTGACCCCCTGACCACTAAAATCTCTTCTAGCTCCCGTCATTGATATCTTGGAGTAAAATGAATCCTCTATCAGGTTAGAATCCCAGCCTTCTTTTAGCGTATATCCAAACAAGGCGATCATCCACTTTTATTGAATAATTCACTGAGATCAAGTTGATCATTTGCACCTAGTGATGGCGCTAGAATTTTAAACCACCCTAATAAAATAAAATAAAAGGGGATCTACCTGCCCAGTTCTCTAACTCACGAGAAATTTACTGTGCTACCCATCTCGCAGACCAAACACCATGCGTTTCTTTCGCATTGCTGTAGGCATAGCCAGTGTCCTTGGACACTTAGCTACTGCTTCGCCTGCCAATGAAATTGCAGAACGTTCCTCTGCATCTGCAAATTCCTACCTCGTCAAGGAGGGACTGTTCGCCTACGAGAGCATTCTGAAAGCTCTTGGAAACACTGGCAGTAACGCTCCTGGCACTGCGGCCGGATTGCTCATTGCAAGCCCTACTACAGAGAACCCTGATTGTAGGTGGAAAGCCCCGTTAGGAGGGCTTAGCTGACTCGATCTACTCCGTTCTCTAGATTTTTTCACTTGGACTCGTGACGCGGCATTGACCTTGAAAGGGCTGGTCGATATCTTCATTGAGGGCAACAGATTCCTCGGGGTCAATTTCGACACCCTTGAAAGCCACATTCATGACTATATCTCTTCCCAGGCTGTGTTGCAGAACGTATCCAATCCGTCTGGCAGACTTTCTGACGGGTCTGGACTCGGCGAACCCAAATTCGAGGTCAATTTCAACCCATACTCCGGCGGATGGGGCCGTCCCCAACGCGATGGTCCTGCTCTTCGTGCCATTGCCATGTTGACGTACATGCGCCATCTGATCCAGCAAGGAAAGCAATCTGTGGCTTCCAACCTGATCTGGCCCGTTGTCGCCAACGATCTCACCTATGTCGCTCAGTACTGGAACCACACCGGATTCGATCTCTGGGAAGAAGTCGACGGCTCTTCCTTCTTTACGACTGCCGTTCAGCACCGTGCAATGGTTGAAGGCAGTGCGGTAGCTCAGGCTCTTGGCAAGCCCCATGCTGCGTACGACGCGGTCGCTCCTGAGATCCTTTGCTTCCTGCAGACTTACTGGAACGGGAGCGCCATTGTCTCGAACATCAATGTCAATAATGGCCGCTCGGGCATCGATCTCAACTCAGTCCTGACCAGCATTCATACCTTTGACCCTGCGGCTGGTTGCGATGATTCGACCTTCCAACCCTGCTCGTCTAGAGCTTTGGCAAATCATAAGGTCTACGTCGATTCTTTCCGTTCTATCTACGGTATCAACGCTGGTCATGGCCCTGGAAAGGCTGCAAATGTAGGCCGCTACCCTGAGGATGTTTATCAGGGAGGAAACCCATGGTAGGCCAAACCAATCTTCTCAATTATTACGTGCATGCTCTCTGACAAATAAAGGTACCTTGCAACCCTTGCGGCGGCGGAGCAGTTGTACGATGCCCTCTACCAGTGGAAAAAGCAGGGTTATCTGACGATCACGCAAACCTCACTCGCTTTCTTCCGTGACTTCTCGTCCACCGTCGAGCCAGGAACTTACAAGTCCAATACCCCGACCTATAAATCCCTGACCGAGTACATCCGCACCTACGCTGATAACTTTTTCTTCCTTGTCGAGCAATACACCCCAAGCAACGGCTCCTTGGCTGAGCAGTATGACCGCAACACCGGCGTCCCTCTGTCGGCCAACGATCTCACCTGGTCCTATGCAGCCTTCCTCTCTACCCTTCAGCGCCGCCTCAACATCATGCCTGGCTCCTGGGGCTCCTCGTCAGCGAATACTGTTCCCACCACCTGCAGCAAAACCACCATGACTGGCATATACAGCGCTGTGGCGCCTCCCTTCTCTACCTCCACCGCTCATTGCGTTGCTGCTGTGACCGTTCCTGTTACCTTCTGGTTGATCGAGAACACCTACTATGGCGAGAATGTCTACATGACGGGCAATGTCAGCGCTCTCGGCAACTGGAACGCGAGCGCGGGCTATAGTCTGAATGCCGGTCTCTACACCTCGAACGAGAATCTTTGGTTCGCAACTGTCAAGGGACTCCAGCCGGGTGTTACCATCGAGTACAAGTTCTATAAGATTGAGCCAGATAACTCTGTGACTTTCGAGAGGGGAGAGAACAGGGTGTATACGGTTCCCACGGGATGTCCTGTGGCGCCTCAGGTCCATGCTGTTTGGCAGTCTTAGCGTACTACCGAGCGTACTAGCATAGGTTTCAGAATCAGTATCAATATTCAATACACTGGGATATTATGAAAATTACGTTTATCGAACAACACTTCCTCCAGCGATCCTGTGATTAAATGGCAACTTGAATGGCAATGTACAATCACCGTTTTGACCACTCAGCTTCAATTATGGCAAAATCTCGTAATGTTATCCATAGATTCCGTCGGCTATCGCTGCCAATTCTGACCCGATAAGCGCTACATCTGCATGTCTGGGGTTTCATGCATGGTACTATATTCCCCCAATCAATATCCCTGCAACATTACATCCAACCCATATTTGTTTGCTCGTGGTTGCAACGCCAACAGAAGCAAAGGACTAGTATGCCCCTCTGCTCAGCTGCTGTATCCCGCGTGGCCTCCTTCGGCAAATTCATAGAACTTTGTCTTTCTGGCTCCGAAGCGTCTATAAAAAGGGCGAATGAGGCGCTGAACCTCTATCCAGTACCTAATTCCTCAAAAGATTGCCTTGGTCAACCAGTGCTCAAAGCCGGCAAGATGAAAGCAGTTATTTACACTGGCGACAACAAGTTCGCAGTCGAAGATCGTCCGAAACCAACTATCCTGGAACCCACCGACGCGATCGTCAAGGTCCTCCACACCACTATATGCGGGACCGACCTGCACATCCTCCAGGGCCACGTCCCGACATGCACTCCAGGCCGTATTCTCGGCCACGAAGGAGTGGGCGTAATTGAGTCTCTCGGCGCTGCTATCACAAACTTCAAGGCCGGACAAACCGTGCTCATCTCCTGCATCACGTCCTGCGGGACCTGCCATTACTGCCGTCGGAAGATGCCATCTCAGTGTGAATCCGGCGGGTGGATTCTGGGCAATAAGATTGACGGCACGCAGGCCGAGTACGTGCGCATCCCTCATGCGTCGTTCTCGCTGCATGCGCTGCCTGAGAGTATCGACCCGAAGGTCGCGGTTACACTGTCAGACACCGTCCCGACTTCGTATGAATGTGGGATTCTGAACGGGGATATCCGGCCCGGGGCTACCGTCGCGATCATCGGAACTGGCCCGATCGGATTGATGATCCTGCAGATGGCGAAGAATCTGTTCGGTCCGGCCATGACGGTCGTTGTGGGGAGGGGCCAGCCTCGGCTTGAGACGGCCAAGGCCATGGGTGCGGATCATACGCTGAGTGTTCTTGCCGGGCAGGAAGAAGTAATTTCTTCGGCTCTAGCGGTGACCAAGGAGCGAGGGTTCGACGTGGTGGTTGAAGCAGTGGGAACGGCTGAATCGTTCGCGATTGCGCAGGCGCTGGTCGGCGCTGGAGGGACCATCGCCAGTTTGGGTGTCTTTGGGGAGTCGTGCGAGCTTCACTTGGAGAAGTTGTGGCATCGCAATATTTGTATGGGTATGCCTAGTCTATAATAACCAGCACTGACATTCTCCTAGGCTTGAGGACTCGGCTGGTTGATGCTGTCAGCACCCCTGATATTTTGAACATGGTGGAGACCGGCGGCATCGATCCTCATTTTTTGGTCTCGCACAGTGCGTCTGTCCTTTCCGTTACTGTGTTCACGCTAATCATTGTCCAGAGTTTACATTTGATGATATTCACGACGCCTACGAAGCGTTCGAGGCATCCTCCAAACATGGCGCCCTGAAGGTGGTAGTCACCATGCCTGCGCCTACTACGAATGGTTTTGCATAGTCTTGTCTCTGTCTCGTTTCATTACAGTCAATCACCACATTTACTGTATATCCTGACTATCCCAAGCAATGAAATTGCGCCAACTACTGTCTAAGATCAGTCATGATGATGCCCCCCAGCACCCGGCATCCCCCAGGCCTTCTCCCCGTTATGGATCCGATACCACCCATTCTCCAAGTTGAGCACTCCCCTCCCACAAGCCGGGAACTTTGTCCAACCCGGCGTTCCCCAGGCCTTTAAGTCTGTCCCCCGATCAAGCAACATCTCCCCACAATGCCCTGTATGCCCCAGCCCCGCAATATACCCATCAAGGTGATCGAAACTGCCGTCCAAAATCGCCTGATGCGTCTTCTTCCACATAAACACGCAGTGCACGACGTGATACTCGTAGCTCGTGAAGAGGTACTCAAAGTCCCCCTGCTGGACATACTCCTTCGGGACGAGCTGGCGCCCCTCGATGTCGAGCGACCATTTCCAGTCTGTGTAGTTGAGGAAGTCGTTCGTCAGGTCCTCGTTGTAGCAGACGGACGGCAGCCAGGAGAAGGACATTAGGTCGAAATGGCAGCCTGCTGCTCTGGCTTCGGCAGCGGATGTGCCGCAGCGGAAGAGGGAGTCTGGTGATTGGGGTGTGGGATCGCGTGGGCCGTTTGTATACGCTATCAAGGTGAAGATACCGGTGATTACGGAGATAGTCAGCGCCAGGCTGGAGAGAAGGGTCGCGTTGGAGCGATAACGACTCGATTGTGATGGTTGGGTTGGTGGTGTCGTTTTGTCGTAGACGAACTCCTCATGTTCATCTCTCCTGAGGCGCGTGTAGTCCATGTTGTAGATAGAGATGTCTTTTGCTCGTTAATCGTGATAGAATGTGCTGGTCGCTCGAAGATGCAGGTTCCAGAGCGAGGGGGTCGCGTTTTGTTATCTTCTGTTCCGTGTCCTGACAGAAACTGTATGCAAGGGATGAAGAGTCGGCTGCTCAGATTTGCACCATCAACGGAATGTGTATAACTGCTTCGGTGCATATTTCTGCAAGGGACAACTATTGTGACATGTCATTACCGGCAATTATAACATTATTGGCCCCTAGAGGCTGTATACCATTGTTCACAATATACGTATCCAACAAGCATCCATCAAATAAACCGAAATATTCCAACGCCGGAAACCAAAGCTGTAATTAATCCTCCTCAGTGACATGCACCGTCCGAATGCGACCCTTCATATACTTTTCCATCTGCAACGCGGGAACCTCGGAGATCTGCTTGCCAGACGTCAGATTCCAGCTCTTTTCATCGTGGCGTCCCTTGAGCGCGGCGCAAGGCCATTTGGCGAGATTGCGATCTCGCACAGACTCATGAATGAACTCATTCGTGATATCAGACTCCTGACCCGCCGGGTTATACCCCATCGGTTTGCGAGTTGATCTTCCTCCCAGCTTACCCTGTAAGGTTCGTACTATACTGCTGTGATCGAGTTTCCCCTGGCTCGTCGCCCAAGGAGCCATCTCGCTTTCCTCTGGTTGCGGGGGATCATCGAACAGATACTCTTCAATGTCAAAGCTCAGCTGCCTATGCTTCATGCACTGCGCAATCATCCAGGCCAGAGTGATGTTCGACAGCCGGGGATTCTCGTCTCCACCGCCGACATCTGTATGCACACCCGAAAACCACACCTGGAGCATCTCCTGCCCCTCGTTCTTGTGCGGGATATGCCACACTATGGGCTGAAACGCCGTGCGCTCCTCGTCCAGCGACAGCGCATGGTACGCACAGCGCACATTGTCCTGCAGTATTGTATTGCGCAGCTCCAGCTTCTCTCCCGAGTCCTCGCCCAGCCACGCCTTCTGGAACCCAACCGTATCCCACACTCCGATGATCTCTACCGTGAACCGCGGCAGGGGGTCGCGGAACCCCATCCGTTTGCGCTGCTCCGCATTGTATCCATCAATTTTGTGGTTGTAGAAATCATCATACACAATCGCAAAGTTGTCCATGCCGCGCGGGGTCAGCAGACCCCATTTGCAGACGAGCCCGGCGACGGCGCGCGCCGTGTACGCGCCGCGCGAAAAGCCAAAGAAATAAATCTTGTCGCCGTCGGTGTAGTTGTCGGCCAGGAAGCCGTAGGCAGCTCGTACGTTGGCGCTGACGCCCAGCCCGGCCACGCCTGGTCAAGTCAGTAGCAATTCACTTGTAGGGGGAGACTGCAGACCGCCCCAGTATTTGTCTCCAAAACTGGTTCCCACGCCCTTCTGGTAGTAGAGGATCTGAGGGATCTCGTGTTGTTGGCCGTCCTCACCGTCGACAATAGCGAGGCGGCTCAGTGCTCTGCTAAAGCGAGTGAGGTTTGACGGCGGCTGAGCTTTGTCGGCTAGCGAATCCTGCCATGTGCCTAGTTGGTTAGCATGCGCTTTAAGAGGAGATTTGAAGATGTCTACCATCACAGCACACAATGAGTCGCTTTGGAGGGTAGCGCTTGGCACCAGACTGTCCAGACATGGTAGCGGTGTATTACAATAAATGGCTAAAGAGGCCAGACCGAAATATATCAGCGATCAATCTTTCATCTCGAGACTGCAGCAGGGCTTATATCATAATAACATCCAACCCGCGGACGGAGCGCATTGCCATCTTTGTCTGAGTCTGGTGAGCCATCAGCTGAAGACGTCATCCAATCGCAATGACGAAAGGAGGTCGTTTGCGGCATTGACTTTGTGATTCCTCCAATTTGAGTCCAGCTATCATCACCTCAGACTGGCTGCCCAGAGGCCAGTGCTGGGGCTGATGAGGATAATTTGATACAATCATTGGGTGTGGTTTTGCTTTTTCCTTGGGGGATGCGCTATTGAGACTGGTTTGGTGAATGATTGGAGGAAGCAGCAGACCAGTAAATTAGTCTGGATGATTGCAGCGTTCGCAATGGGCCCAGCGCAGTTCATCTGGCCAGTTCAATCAGCCTCGTCATGTTCGTCTCATCTCAGCTGTAAACATAAACAGTTCCACTGAAGATGCAGTCAGCATTTAGCGATTATTCCAGTCGTTTACCCACTTTGTCAAACGCCGCCCACCACAGCAAAATATTTTCTTTCTCTTCAACCGCGACTCATCTGATCTTCAACCTAAGTATATCCAAGATGATTGGTAAGTATTAGATTATATGGCCTGATCAATAGATAATGTCACAAGGATGAAATTCGGAGGGATTCAACCAAAAGTCTGCGAGAAACCTACCTACACGCGGCGCGCGCATCCGAAATCAGAGGGAAAAACATAATACTACTCTGCCTCCAGCCATGACTTACACGCATGCACCTGCCATACTAGATGCAGAGAAGGTAGTAAAGGTATAGGCCATCTAGGCGAATGCTCCCTAGGCGCAGGCTTCTCTATTTTCAGCTGGAGAAGCCGATCAATAATAATATCTTCAGCTTCCGCCACATCAGCCTCGGCTATTCTTACTTCGTCCACAGCCTCACTGGGATCTCGTCAGATTTGCTATTTCGAAGTAATGCGCGCAGGATCAAACGTTTTAGTCAAATGAATCATAGTAGATTTTCATCACTTGTCGGAATCTCTTATGTAATTATGTAACCTTGTGGATTAATAGTGGAGGTATCTTCAGACATATGCATAAGTTATATATAATAGCTATGAACACATTGTAGATAGCCCCGTAACGATAAACCAAAGGATTCTCACCGTTATGTACTGATGTAGTAGATTATATAGACTTAAATCAAGTTGCGTTATAATTGTTTAGTTTTGACATCATCTATGGCTACTGAGACTGCCAAATGTTGATCGCAGACTGTCAACGCGATGATGGAGCAAGGAGGAATACACATATTCCGGGCTCCTTCAGATTCTTCAGTAGATTGTAGACAATGCCAAGCTTCTATGTCTTGGGAACCGGAATTCCAACGGAGAGCGCCGGGTGGCGGGGGTGGCGGACTCTGCAGATGAGGCATGGCGTGGACAAGTACGGAATAGAATGGTCATAAGATAAGCATCTAAGCAGATTCCGGAATAGTGCTGGTTAGGTATACAGGCCTAAAGTACTGTTGGACTCTAGACTGTAGTCTATGCAGGTAATATGGCACATGGCCTCGATTGATTAACACGAGGGAATGCAATATATGGCCTCATCTTTATCTTGGCAATTGCAGCCACCGACAGATACAAGCCTGGATAATGCCGTTTATCATCGGACTGAAGCTGCAGTTGCCAAAGAGCACGATTCTTCCGTACTATTCTTCCGTACTATTACCCCGACCCTTATCTCTGCCAAGTCATACTATCTTCTTGGCCCTCGACTCAGTCCTTCTGCCAAGACGTCTTTTCCTGCTTGGATGCAACTCCAGGCGGGATGAGGTGCCATTCCGTGAATAGTTGCTGCGATGGCGACGCGGGGAATCGTTGACAGTGGCGGGATTACAGCCGCGATTGGCAGTAGCGAGGGCAGTAGCGATGGCATGCTGGGGATGTATAAAAGGCAGGCGACGATCGGAATGTTGATCACTATTCACTCTTCTCTCCAGCTGTAGCATTCTAATCTCTTACAGCCCCGAGCTGTGAGATAGTCGGCAATTTATTCTTAGAGCCACACCATGAAGCTGCTCTACCTCACGTCGTTTGCCTCTCTGGCCGTGGCCAATGGCCAGGGATGGGACTGGAAGCCCCCAGTCCATCCGGTTAGTGTTCCTCTCGCTTGTCTTGTTGCTGAATGCTGAAACATCCTGTCATTATAGAAAGTCCTGCCTCATATGATCAATTTGTGGGATCTTATGCATGGCGCTCAAAAGCTGGAAGACTTCGCTTATGCCTACCCAGAGCGCAACCGTGTCTTTGGCGGACGGGCCCATGACGACACCGTCAACTACCTCTACCGCGAGTTGAAGAAAACCGGCTACTACGACGTCTACAAGCAGCCTCAGGTTCACCAATGGACCAGAGCCGACCAGTCTCTCACCGTTGATGGCAAGTCCTATGTCGCCACGACCATGACTTACAGCCCCAGCGTGAACGCCACTGCTCCGCTGGCGGTGGTGAACAACCTGGGCTGCGTTGAGTCTGACTATCCCACCGATCTGAAGGGCAAGATTGCTCTGGTCAAGCGGGGCGAGTGCCCCTTTGCGACCAAGTCCGTATTGAGCGCCAAGGCCGGTGCGGCGGCTGCGCTCGTGTACAACAATATCGAGGGTTCTATGGCGGGGACTCTGGGCGGCCCGACCAACGAGATGGGTCCCTACGCTCCCATCGCCGGCATCAGCCTCGCTGATGGACAGGCGCTAATCCAGCTGACCCAGGCGGGTCCCGTCACAGCCAACCTGTGGATCAACAGCCAGGTCGAGAACCGGACCACCTACAACGTGATCGCGCAGACCAAGGGCGGCGATCCCAACAACGTCGTCGCGCTCGGCGGCCACACGGACTCGGTCGAGGCCGGTCCCGGTATCAACGACGACGGCTCCGGCATCATCAGCAACCTCGTTGTCGCCAAGGCGCTGACCCGCTTCTCCGTCAAGAACGCGGTGCGCTTCTGCTTCTGGACGGCGGAGGAGTTCGGCCTGCTGGGCAGCAACTACTACGTCAACAGCCTCAATGCTACCGAGAAGGCCAAGATCCGTCTCTACCTCAACTTCGACATGATCGCTTCCCCCAACTACGCCCTGATGATCTACGACGGCGACGGATCCGCCTTCAACCTGACCGGGCCCGCGGGCTCGGCGCAGATCGAGCGTCTCTTCGAGGACTACTACAAGTCGATCCGCAAGCCGTTCGTGCCCACCGAGTTCAACGGCCGCTCCGACTACGAGGCCTTTATTCTCAACGGCATCCCCGCGGGAGGCATCTTCACCGGCGCGGAGGCGATCAAGACCGAGGAACAGGCCAAGCTGTTTGGCGGCCAGGCCGGCGTAGCTCTGGACGCCAACTACCATGCCAAGGGCGACAACATGACCAACCTCAACCGCGAGGCCTTCCTGATCAACTCCAAGGCGACGGCCTTTGCGGTGGCCACATATGCCAACAGCCTCGAGTCGATCCCGCCGCGCAATATGAGCACCGTGGTCAAGCGGTCGCAGCTGCAGGCAGCCAAGAAGAGGGCTCCTCACACGCACACCGGTGGAACGGGATGCTACAAGGACCGGGTTGAGCAGTAGTTCTTTTGAAGCGAACCTAAAAAGGAAACGGCACATGTTCTATGATGTAGATAAACAAAACATCCATATAACAATCACATTCTTCATAACCCCTTAGTCTTTTTCCTACTGTACCACGCACTTTGCACCGGCTAGTCAGGCAGGACCGGCACCCTTGGGAGGGTACTCCTTGCCATCGGCGTTGACCTTGGGAGTGCAGGTGCAGCGATCGGATTCGGGCACCTGGTCCATGACGGAGGGGATATGACTTCCGCAACCCCACCAGGTTTTTTTCTCTATTTGTTATTAGTAAGTCTCTGCGACAGATGGAATGTAGACGTACGGCAGTTGTTGCACTTGGATGGCATGCACATTTTGTAGAGGAGGTAGAAGGACGTGGCTTGTATGTTTAGGATTGAGGCTGGTTGATGTCAACGTGGAGGGGTAGAATTACAGTAATAAATAAATAAATACCTTACTCTCCACTCGGCATAAAGTGGGTGACATTAGTCATAATCAAATCATTTTAGAGAAACAGAAGGAGCCAGAAGAGATCAGAGCGAGTTCGCCGATTGATGGTTCCCGAGACCCCGATACCGCATTCTCTGCATTTCTGTAACGACGAGAGGTAAAATCATTTCTATAGATTGATTCGGATGAATATGATAGAGAAGACGTTAGAATAAAGTAATGCTTGCATGCTGATCTGAGGACCTTGAGGATTAAACTGGGGTAATATTAACATCACTCTATCCAGTAAAATAAGCAATGAGCCAAGCGAATAATAAGCAGCCATTCCGACTCTATTCTACTATATGCATACGGAGTAAGTCTGGGTGACGACGGAAAGCACACGATTGTGCGTGGCTTTTGCGCCAGAAACTGTGGCCTTTCCACGCTGTGAATCGCCGCTTTATGAGACCTGGTCGACCATTCCTTATTTTGTCCTAGCGCAGTTCACATATATTCCTTGTGAGATGAGCCTGGCGCATACACCATGATTTCAACAAGCAGAAGCAGACCATTAAGGACAAGGGGGGAAAAAAATATAAGAGGCTTTTCTCTTCATTCCTGAGATGTCGTTCCTCAATATGCTCGGAGACTCCAATTTCTTCTTGCTCAATCTTGATCAGACTGCCCGCAGTCTTATCCCCTATTGTGGCAGCGGTTAGGGGCCCACATATATATACACTTAGGTCACGTGCTTAGCTAAGGCCAAAAAAGCCTAAGGCCAGAGAGCCTCTGCGTCACTGTGGTACCTGTATCCTGAGGTTTGCGGCGACCCAGGCAGGGCCCGGGGCGTGCCCTAAGACTGACCTGTGTGCCTGCGGCCAAGCAAGCAAGACAGTGGAACACTTTTTTCTATCAGAATGTCTGTCCACTGCCTCCCAGACGAGGTTCTCCTGCACATCCTTTCTTACCTTCCATCACATGCAGATGCAGCGGCGCTCTCTCTACAATGCCACCGTTGGCATCGTCTTTGTGACATGACCACTCGGCGCAAATACCGCCGAGTAAAGCTTCGAGAGACCTTAGATTTGGCTGTGGCCTTCAAAATCCTCCGGTCGATTCTAAAAACCCCTCAATATGGGCGATACGTTCGCCATATAGAGCTGAACCGATCCCCATCAGTAGGTTATGGAATCGTGCAGTTATACACAGTGAAGCCCCCTCAGCGGTCCCTCCGGCCAAAAGACCAGGAGTGCTTGACTGCGGCTATTCGGCGGGCCGGTTTTGAGTCTCCACAAGAAAAGGAAAAGATGCTTAACATCCTACTCCAAAATCCGGCCAGCATGGAGTATGACTCCCCCCTTCCTGCACCCTTATTTATCCTTCTACTGTCTCATGATGCGGCTTTTATGTCCTCAGAGCAGGTGACTTCTAGAACGCCTGAGCCTGACTTTGACTAGCCATCATGACCCGCGAACCCCGTTTCTCGCCCAGGCGTTGGCAGCGTTGTTGGTCAGCGTCTCGCCACTGTTGGAGTCACTGAATTTCTGCCCTGTCGGCAAAGAACCTTCGAGGCTGTCGAAACTGACTGCTCAAGCCAATGGTACTCCACTCCAAGAGACGGATTATTTCTTTAAGCATTTCCTAGACCGTGCGAATAGTTGCCCGCAGGAGACTATGCCATTTCTACAATCTCTTCGCAAGGTTCGGTTCCTTGTCGATGCTGATACAAGTATCTATCG
Organism: Aspergillus lentulus; assembly: GCF_010724455.1. The sequence continues at coordinate 25,739 of NW_022983919.1, read as the reverse complement.
CTGGTTCTATTACCAGCCCTATGACTTATACGGTAGCCTGAACTTGGTGCGCCGGCTGCCCGGAGTGGAATCCATCCGGGTCGACGCCATTATGGGCACGGAGAGTGCTAGTGTGGAGCCCCCACCCCAGTCAGCGAATTATACCAAAATTACCATTCGAAACTCCAGTTTGGATTACCATCATCTGGTGCAGGTCATCGAGTCAGCTAAACGGCTGGAAGAGTTTACCTATGCGGTCGGTGGCCGAGGCTCAAGCGATGGCTCATTGAGTATATTCAGCCCAGATCATGTCCTTCGGGCCCTCCTCCTGCACGGTCATTCGTTGCTGCATCTGGATTTGGATGTGGAGGCAGAAACACCATTGGCTGAGACCTTCGACCCCAGCCTAGGACAAGTTTTCTTTGCCAGTGACGGCCCATCTTCCAGATCTCACCCCGTTTATCAACAGGAGTGGGCAGAAGAACTCCAGGAGCTCAAAGCAAAGGATGACCCAGTCAGATGTCGATTATCACCGTGCTCTCTTCGTGGGTTTACTGAACTGAAGAATCTAAGCCTCGGCATCCACCTCCTCTACTACTTGGCTCGAGGAATTGGCTCCGACCAAGTGGAGGATGCATTATTTTCAATCGTGGATCATCTCCCACCAAGTCTTGAATCACTCTGTATTTATGGGTACGAGAAGGGTATGAAACCGCAGGTTAAGGGCCTTCCGGACGATGTATTTGATAGGCAGCTGGAGAATCTGCTTGCCGAGAAGGACAAGAAATTGCCACGATTGATATACATTGAGGGGATTGATGAGTTGATCGAAAACGCAACCACGGTGAAGCAGCCGCAGAACAACGAGGATGATCTTTGGGAGAGGGACACGGATGACGAATGGACCGATCATGAGTATGATTAGGTATGGGTTGGACTTTGCTTTTGTCCATGTACTAGCGTAAAGTATTCTGAATAGCTTTGACACCTGGCACACTCCAGAGCGGAGCGAAATATCATTGGACGGTCTGATATTCGCGGAAGGTTAGACGCTGAAATTTCAGCACCTTGTAATACCATTAGGATTCGCTTTGTATTGCGCAAGAATGTACAAGTATCCAGAGACACGAAGAGAATAGTCATCACAGCTTCAGCAATATGGAAGTTGAAGTTGTATTAGGTCTGGAAATCACACGAATACTATAAAGTTCATAGATGCATCATGCATTGGAATTGAATTTAAGTTTTAATTAGTAGGCGGCGTGCTTTTCGATTGCCTCCATTTCTGCAACCTCGCGTGAGAAAGATGTTTTCGAATCCTCCTCCCAAGGCTTGTAGCTCCATGGCCGAATGGCAAGTCTGAAAGGGTTCATATAACCTCTGACTGCGTTGATAATTGTGGCTTGAGAACCGTGGAGTGGATGAGAAGCCCTGTTTCCACACCCTGTATGTGCTTAAAGCAGGTGACAAATCGTATATGTATGCATCCGAGCAGTATTGAGAACTATTTCAGCTCACAGGATTCTCTAACGGGATATTAGGTACTTCATTCACTGATATGTCAAAGTATATCTGAAGGAATTGCATATATTGACATCCCTGGCCGGGCATTGCTCCTACTTTGGAGAGCCTAGTCTATCATAGGCAGGAGCCAAGGGTAAGAGGCATTGGCCATGACACCTAGCTAGGAGCTCGAGAGCAATAGATCACACAATTAAGCCATTCTAGAACTGTACAATAACAGCAGAGGCAATGACTTACTCTCCCCCGATGTTGAGGAACGTGGTATGGATCACCCGCATCTCGCAGCGACGATATCGAACAACAGGAATAATGACCACCACCAGTCCAGACTTTCCAGCTATCCATGGCAAGAGCTTCATCATATTATGGTTCAGGTAAGACGAGCTCGGGGTGATCAAGCTTTCCTTTTTTAAGCAGCATTAACATGTCACTTCGGCGACCTACAAAGAATAAATTCTTGTAGCTATCTGATAGGCCACGGTATACGGTTTTTCGAGATACTGTGGCGCTTTTGCCTGCTGAGGTAGGCCTATTACTTCGGCCTGGAGGGGACATGTATGGTTGATCACAGCGGCACCGCACCTGACCTTAAGTGGTTCTGCTTCTTAATCGTATGGGTCCACTTTTCGTCTTTTTCCTTCCTCAACAAGACCGAACTGCCACTAATACATGTTGTGCGGAGCCGTCCGGATGATGTAGTATTTGACTAAAGGAATGACTGGCTGTTGTCTCTCCGGTCACTTTGATGCTTACGTCCAATTCCCTCAACGAATCAGGTATGTCATCAAACCGTTGGACCCCGGTGATGTTCATACCCATGCCCAGGTCGACGGATGCTTGTTGTACCAGGTGGCCACAGCCAAACTAGTTTACTTCTTAGGCTTTGGAGTCTGACATAGCTTACTAATAGATGACTAACCCCAACGAAGGAATGGTTGCTAGATTGCCCGTGTCTTGCATTTTAAGATCGCTCGATAGGTAGTAGATCTATATGGGTACCTAGTTCTAATATGGTCGTAATTATGAAGCAGTCGCTGCAGCGCGCTTTCGTGGTGTCTCAGCACCTTCCTGTTCCACTAATTGAATTGCTTCAAGGTCTTGCTGGGCGCACTGTTGACCCTCTGAAGCTGCCAGAATGCCTCCTGAAGCTATATAGACCTTCTTAGTCTTCGTTTTGGCGGGGTTTGCCTCCTGAGGCTGTCTAGCCTCATGTTCTAAAGCAAACCCTTCCCATAGTAGTATGGCACGCTTTTATAGATTGATTAACTGCCTGACTAATAGGGCTAGGCGGAGACTTTGTACGATCCTCGCAGAGTCCCTGGATCAAGCAGTTTGGTTCTGAACATCTCTTGCAGTCTTCGGATCTCTGAAGTCCAATTCTAAAGATGATTTGCTGTGGGAACTGCCTGGCGGAGAAAAGGCGTTAACTATAGGAGGGAAAAATCATGTTGGTTCGCCCAGAGTAGTCTAATAGCACCAGTTCTACCGTCGAAACGGCGGGCCCGCCGAAGCAACAAGGGTACGATAGACACGGGTGGGAGGTTGGACCCAGAGGGCCCTCACTCGGTAATGATACTGCCGCAGGTTCACCTACGGAAACCTTGTCACGACTTTTACTTCCTCTAAATGACCGGGTTTGACCAGCTTTCCGGCTCTGGGGAGTCGTTGCCAACTCCCCTGAGCCAATCCGAAGGCCTCACCGAGCCATTCAATCGGTAGTAGCGATGGGCGGTGTGTACAAAAGGCAGGGACGTATGCAATCTCTGGGTTTTTCATGCAGCATTATCTATCAAAAGAAGGATCATAGGTCAGTGGAGCTCCCAAGCAAGCAGAAACGTCAATCTCACGAAATCCAATGGAAGTCAGGCCACGGGCGCGAAGACAACTCATGGGCGCAAAAGGAGGCGGCGAAGTGCAGAACACAGGATGTACCGCCCAATAGCAGAAATGCCTCATTGCCTTGAGTCGCAAGACCGCGAAAGGGTGGAAAACAGCGAACGAAAGTTGGCCATAATCTCGAGGGGGCAAGGAGGAAACTATATAGACCACGCACCGCGATGCCAAGCCTCAGCGACGCGCTTTCCCCGAATAGGCACGCTATACCGCTTCTAGTAATTCGCCGTCACCTAAGACTACGGAGTAGAATGAATCATGGACATCTTTTCTCCAGCCGTTTATTCCACAACCACGATACCGTGACCAAAGCCTTCCCAACAGCACACCACAATAACGCAAAGGACGAATTAACCGCCCGCTGCGTAAACGCTCCGACAAAGCATCCCGCCGTCAGCATCACCAGGAACAGCACCCGTCGATTGCGCGGCCAGTTATGCCCCTTCAGCAGGCCCGGTGCGAAGGAGAGGAGGAGAAGTTGTGATTCGAGGAGGAGGTCTTCGCCGATGTCTTCGTTCAGGTACGACCAGACTCTAGACAGCAGGGGCTCCATGCTTGGGTTAATGCCCAGTAACGGTGTCTATGGCATTCTGTTTATATCTTTCTGTGTATATGCCTCTGTATTGACTTGTCGGCCGAGTCCGGGGACTCGGGGATAAAATTTTGATATACACCTGGCCCAGGGATGATATCTGTCTAATCCAATGTTTCTTTCTTTTCTACTCGGGAGGATCTTGAACGGCGAATGACTGTAATAACTAGAGACCAGAAAGCTAATAGATATTTAACGAGCGGAATAAAGCCATCTTGCCCTCAATCCCCGATGCCGGTGATTGACTAGGCTAATTGAACACACTTGGAGCGTCCGTCTTCCCAGATTACGTTCATCGTTATTGGATATTATTCTGTACGATGGCATACATGCGGCCTCGTCGCTCGTCGAATCCATAACGGATTGATTCATGAAGACACGGTGTCTTTACGTATGGTAAATAATAAGATGGACATCATCAAAAGTATTCATTTCATTCATCACACTACAACTTCACCTTGGCAGGAGCACAGCAAGAAGCCGGCTCCGGATGCAGTGTTGACCGATTGAATGACTGAGTCGACGCGGGAACATCCAGCGCCGGGTTCTTGGTAAAGAAGCCATCCGGCTTGAGCATGACACTGACCCGTTCGACTGGCATCACAGGGAAATCCTCTACCCGAGGATTGTGCGTAAGGCCAAAAGCTAGGACTGTCAGTGAAGCCTCCACGAGGAGTCAATTAGACTTACTATGCCACAGGACAAGATCCTCATTCTCAACAGGATCATTGCGCTTCACCCACTTCTCCACACCCTCACTCTGCTTGCTCTGATTGGTAAATTCGCCAGCCGCATACAGCTCGTCATCCTGATACTTTGTCACCCAGATCGGCTTGGTAGCGAACTCGGCCCGCTTGTAGCCAAACGACCTGTTCCCGGCCAGTAGCATCTGGCTCGGCGAGGTCTGCAACTTATAGGCGACCGGCTTATACGTGATGGGGTTAATGCAGGCGTCGTTGCGGATCTTAAACACCCGGTGGCGCTCCACGCTGGTGTTGGCGCTGCCGCTGGTCCGCAGGACGGTTTGTTCTGTGGTGTAGCCCACCAGATACGGGTTATTCTCGTCCTCGGGCATCGGAACGCTATCTTCGTAGTAGACCGTGTTTTTGAACCCATCGAGGGCAGGGTCGATACGGAAGGAGAACATGTGCTGGTGGAAAGGTGCCATAACGCCAGGCCCGACGTTCGTACCCCAGGGCACTGTCGTTCCAAACTTTTCGTTGTCAAACGGCACAGTAGACAGGATGCCAGTCGCGCGCACCTCCAGCTCGATGTTAGCGGCTTGGTCGAAAATAAAGGCAAAGATGTACTCGTAGTTGGAGACGGTGCAGATCATCTGTACTACTAGCTGGCGGTTGCGGACCACCGTGGCAGCCCCGGTGCGGTAGTTGGTGTGCTTGTGCTGCAGGCCATTATCTTGCTCGTGCAAACAGATAACATTCTTCAGCTGCACAGGGTTGCCCTTGGAGTCGGAGCGGTACCCATCAAAGTACTTGATGTGACCCAGACAGTCGCAGCCAAGGGAGAGCTGGTTGGCAGTGATGCCAAATCCAACGTCGCCGACGTCAAACGCCTGCTTGCGGTGGTAGGGGGCGCGTGGATCTATGCTATTAGCTACTTCTCAGGTCCACAGTTATGGAAGTTGAATGCATACCTCCATATGGTACCGTCATTTCGGAAACTGACAGCCGGTAAAACACATTGCGTCCGTCATAAGTGGTGTTGTAGATGACCAACCCTTCACGGGTGTTGAAACCTACGCGAAACTTCCACTTCTGCCATGAGACGAGGTTTCCCTCTACATGGAATGATGGACCCTCGGGCTGCTGCACGATATATGGCTTCAGATCCGTCCGCAGCGGTTCTGTGAGCAGATCATGCGCGTACTGGATGGTCTCCACCGTCTTCCACGGCTGAGTCTCGGCGACCTGAGCGTCCCCGCCACCCGGGAGATAGTCCATCCGGACAAGTTCGCGGGTGAGCGCATCGAACACGGGCGAGAATTTACAGGGTGCGGAATAGTGGTTATTTTGCGGATGGTCCGTGGTCACCACGTACATGTAACACTGGAACAGGCGGCGGGATTCCTTGGGGTCATCCGTCCCATAGATCCAGGGATCATTGCAAACAGTCACCCCCTGCGGCAGTTGCATTTTGGCAATCTCTGCCTGCACGGCGGGGTGGCTCAGACAGAGTTGCTCGATTTCGATCAGTTCGTCAGCATCGACAGGGCCCTGATTGAGTCAGAGACATTTCCATTAAGTCCGTGAATTGACAGAGAATATACCTGAACCTCTTTGGGCAACTGTTTGGCATACACCACAGACCTTGTCCCCGCATTGAGCAAGGCTTTGTAGAATGCTCCATTGTCTAAACGATGGAACAGAACCTGCAACAACCGTGTTGGTGCTGTCGGCAAAGGCTTTCCTAACCTCTCGGCTTCAATGTACGGTACAACCTCCCTTTTCAGAGGTTCATTGACATCGATTTTCTTGTATCTCAGGGAGACTCCGGGGAAAGCCGCTTCCAGAATCTTGACGGCCAACTGGATTTCCCCGGGAGTGATGGGGTCAAAGGGATGAAGAGCCGTCATGCTTGTCCGTCAAATGGGAAAAGAACAGAATGATCTGCCATGTTTTTGACCAGAGCCATAGGGTCTTTATATACCTTTTTGTACGACATATCTCCCTAGGTATTCTGGGGAAAGATACGCCGTCCCACGCCCTCGTGTTGTATGAGATGTGTCATAGACAGCTGATTGGTGGTCGGATTCCTTGCCCCCTCAGGCATGTGGTCACGTGCGGCTTCCTATTGGCCATCTCTACCCCGGCGTATCTCTTGCCCAAAGGGGTTAGCGCATCACGAGTGTAATCATTTCCTGTTTTGTCCAGATTGACAGAAGGACAACTGCACGAGGAGATGCTTCGTTTCATTTGACATTCATTATTCATTAGGTTTTCATCGCTGTTGGCGACGGCCAGCGTCATGTCACAACAAGATAAAGATATCCCCCCAGCAGCACCCCCAATCCCCCCGTTGCGACCCACGCGACGACTCGATCAGCCATGGTGACGATACTAGAATCATCGGGCACCGCAGTTCCGTCCGAGGAGCCCCTCCCCACCGCACTGTTCCCCTTGCTCGTTCCACCCGTGCTATTCGTCAATGGCCCCGCGACCGAATCGAGCAGAGTCGCCTGAACCACCTCTAACGCCGACATCTGCTGTCCCACCCCTGTCGTGCCGTCGTACTCGCCCGTCGTCCATCGCAGTCCGCAATACGTTCCCGTCTTACCGCCCACACATTGTGCAGCTGCTGCCGTGGCCGAAGCCCGCAGTCTGGTCGCAATGGTATCGCGAGTCCAAGGTGCCAACTGCGCAACGTCCCCCATCCAGCGCCCCAGATACGCTTTGAAGGAGTACTGGTCGGTTCGACACGTGTTGATCGTCTCGCAGGCGTATTCATAAAGTACATTCTCGGATGACTTGTTCGGCGAAAGGAAGATTCTCTGCGCGTCGAGGAGACCGTCGATGCGCGCTTTCCATGCCGAGTTGCCTTTGGTCTGGTAGGGTCAGTTGTTTCCTCCCTCTCGGAGAACTGACGAGGAGACATACATAATTCCACATATGGGCGGCTCCATGAAGAAAGATACCATTGTTATACGTCCATTCGACCCGGTTGAGTGCGGAGCAATTGTCGCTCTCGTACGCCCCATCCAAGACGTAATATTCTGGACCGATCAGTCCTGTCTCTGTGACCCAGCCCCAGACCTTGTTCGCCCATTCGGCATACATGGCATCCCCTGTGTACCGTGCCAGTCGCGCTGCAATATTGAAGAGCCCTCCGTTGGAGATTGAATTGCGATATGTGTATCCGTTGTTGAAGGGAAAGATCTGCCATTTCAGTCCACCTCCACAGGTCTGGTCGTCCCAGCGCGCGATCTGCTCGTTGAAGACCGCTTGGGCCATGGCCAGCCATGACGGTGAGTCTTCGGGCGGGTTAGGGAAATTATGTTCGGCCGCCATGAGTGCGGTAAAGGCCCAGAAGGCCTGGTCATCGTTGCCCTCGGTGCGGGTCTGGTTGGGCGGCATAAAGTCACCTGTTCCGGCCTGGTGCAAGATAGCCTGCATGGTGATGTTATTGTAGGTATCGTCGCCGGTATATCGCCAGTAGTTGACGAGGGCGCCGAAAAAAGCGCCGGCTTCCCACCAATAGTAGGGGGCAGGGAGGTTACCCGGGACGTCACCGGTGTTGTTGCCCGTGTAGAAGCTGACAAGGTCCCAGGCTAGTTGACTGGCTACTTCTTTGATATTTTCTGCGGGCGATTAGGCCCGTTCGGGGTGAATCGCGCGTTTGTAGGGCTCACCTGGATCTGTAACGATGAGATTGAGTGTGGTCGCTCCGAGGGGGAGTAGTAATAATGATAATAGGCTCCAACGTAAAGATAAAGGCCAGTGACACTGGCATTGACGGCCCATCCTGGTCGCGATAATGATTTCCACAAGGAGCGTAACGAGACTGATCACTCTGAGGTAATCATCTCAATGAAAAGAGTGACTGTTGAAAAATACTTAGCCCTGGATGGCTGCAGAAACCTCGTCCATGCCTTAGTCTGGGACTGACAGTGCAACACATGCTTAAGCGATGCGAAGCTAAAAGCCGTTCCTGAGGTCGAGACATAGAGTCTCTTTACTAGCTCGTCTGCACTGACCAGAATAAACCAAGAATAAATAGACTCGAAAATGGGCAAGCATGAAGTAGTACCGTCAGTCGCGCCATCCCGAACAATCAAGGACAGGCAATAACCGCTGGGTCAGTACGAAGCGCGAAGCAGCACCTTACAACCAATAATGGAGAAACAGCTACTACGCAATGCCAGCTATCTGATGTACCAAGGCGCATCTGAATGGGGCTTGGTGAGCTTGATGGAGCAACTGCTGTTTCAGCCTGGAATTGGTGATTCTGTTTCAGACAGCGGAGTCACTAGGGGAATTGAGAGATGATACTGTGAGAATTGAGTCAATTGACAACTCGACACTGCGATCATATTGCAGTCCTCTACGTCCGTTTCAATGAATTTTCCTAAGATATCTTCCCGGCCTCATATTATCGTCAGAATGATAGGTATCCAAGATACTCGACTTCTTGATACAGCCATGATGGCATACAAGTTACTGACCAATCAAATGCCGGCTGTCCCTCTCAGTCTGCGGGGTTGGTGACTAAATGCCAACAACAGCATCAAGAAAAGGCAATAGCAATACCAACGGTCAATTATACTATTGTTCCGACGGAGTGAGAACGGATGGACCAGTCAGCTCGCTCCAAGCGCACTTCCAACGCGTACGTCGACCGCGTTCCTACTGAGTCCCCGACTAAATGCCGCAGATGCCAGCGATGCCGAGCTCGCAAGGTCAAATGCTCCGGCACGCAGCCGTGTGACAAGTGTCGCAATCGGCAGCAAGACTGTGTTTTTGAGGAAGATCGGAAGATTGTAGTTTCTGAAGAGTATGTCGAAGAAGACCAGCATGATATCGGGTTCTAACGGACATTGAGATTGTTTCTTTCGCTGAAGAGAAAAGTGAGCGAACTAGAAGGCTCGCTTACATCGACCCCGTCAAAGCGGCCTCGCGTCTTACAGAGTCATGCCAGTAACTCGGTGTCTAGCTGTTTAAAAGAAGCACCACAGTCAGTGTCAGAACCATGCGGACTCGCTACGCCTGAGCAACAGGAGTTGAATCGACATGATGAGCGATTCGCCGCCAATCCCTTGGTATCACCATCCACCTACGTGAAGAACAGCGGGCGCACACAACGGGCTTGGTGTATGCTATTAACCTCTTGAAGTAAGTATCTTGCTAATGGTCGACTATCAGTACTTCTCGGTCCAACCTCTACATGGTCGTTCAGTCGTCGGGTCCTCAGCACGATACAGACCCGACTTAACCCTACAAGCTCTAAGCCGATCCCTCTGGCTGTCGACGGTGAAGCATATCAGATTCACTGGCGACAGGCCAGCTCGGAGGAGATCCCGGATATAAGCGGACTCCCTTCTCGCGATCAAGCGATCTACATGCTCAACACGGTCCGTTTCCATTTCGGCCATCTGTATCAGCTCATTGATGAGGAGGACTTTACCCGTAACTTGGAGGAGTTCTATCATAATGCATCCGCAAAGGTCCAGGAGTCCAGGCTGTGGTACGTGCAGTTTCTCGTCGTGCTGGCCTTCGGAGAGGCACTGTTGGCGCCTGTTCGAAGGGCATCGAATACTTCATCTTGGACAAAGTATTTCTCCCGCGCGATGTCACTGTTACCAGATACCACGGCGCTCTGGCAGGATCCGCTGCTAGCTATTGAGGTTCTGGCGCTGATTGCACTGTACCTTCACTCGGTGGATATGCGGGACTCGGCCTATTGCTATGTATGAATTGCCACTTCAATCGATAGGCGACAACTGACGAGCGCAGATCGGTCACGCCATGCGTATGGCTCTGGTGGAAGGGTTGCATCGTGCTCTTCCAGTCGAGCAACTTGGTGAGAAGCGCGTCGAACGGTGTACTAAGATCTGGTGGACGGTATACATTCTCGACCGCAAGTTCTCTTCATTGATCGGGTCGCCGACCTCGGTGAATGATGAGGATGTGACCACCGTCCTGTGGGACCCGAAGAGCTGCTCCCAAGAAACCGCCGCTTTGAGCCTTCATGTCAAGATCACGCAGGTTATCACGCGGGTGCTGAATAGTATGTGACCTGCCAGTTCGTAAGGACAGGCTGACGCTGTTCACAGCGGTGTACAGTGCAAATGGGAAGTTGGGCGGCGTCTTCCTTCATGGCATTCGCTCCATCTTACATGAGATGACCGACCTGTCTCGGGAATTAGAGGAGGTTTTCGCTCATCGATTTTCGAGTTCAGTGGATACTCTTTCTGGTGTGACCACTCGGTTGACACTTTCATGTCATTCGGTGCGTGTTATCCTTCTGATCGAGACCCAGTTGGCTCACGGAAACAGTGCATTATTGTCACGGCTCGTCCACTCATCCTAAGTTTGCTCTGGGAACGACTAAGCTGCTTCGAAGACGGCGACGTCTTCCGAAGTCTATCCTCTCCCGTCCGAACCTTGATCCAAGCGTGTATCGATTCGGCACTCAAATCATTGAAGATACTAACGGCCCTGCGAGACCAGAATCTCCTTGGTGAGTCCCAATGCCCCCGACCTATGCGTACGCTAACAGCAAGACAGAAAGTTTTCTCCCCTTCGACCTTGAGAACCTCTTCTCGTCCTTCTTTATTCTCTCCTTAATCACTGCCGTCTTGCCGGGCACACTGCCAGACCACAGTTACCGCGATATGGGCTTCAGTCTGTTAGACGTGATGATCGCCAGGGGTAACCGAGTCGCTCAACTTCGCAGATCGGAGATTGAGCTTCTCGAAGAGTTGGTGCAACCACTTATACAGCCAGAGAACCCTCACCGCGAAGAGGACCCGGGGATATCTCTCACTGAGTCAATCAATGAAAGAAGTTCTGTGGCACAAGAGGTGCAACATGGAATGGGTCCGGATGCAGAAGGCCCCGGTCCGACTCCTGCAGTTACAGTCAGTGCGACACAGGAGGAGGAGCTCCTTTTTGACTGGCGGGATTTTGGACTATCTTTGAATCATATGCTCTCGGCGACGGATGAGCTGAACGCGAACAGCTTGGAGGGCGAGGAGTTACCGGCTGACTTGTGGTTGTGGGGTGATGGCTAGCCTGATTTATCCTTCTCTCGACTAGAATCAAGATCGATACCGTACTCGTAATGTTATGAGCAACTGTCGTGCTAGTCTTCTAGATTAGATTACCTCGTTAATGGCGTATTGCTCATTGTCAGCTACAGCTACGTACGGTCTGCCGAACGACTGCATTTGAAATGTCTTAGAGTGGCCTTATGAAAATCAAACATCCGGCCCAAGATAATACACTTGAGTGTCCGTACTGAAACCAAGCTACGCAGCTATTTGATTATTTTAAGCGTTCTAGTAGCACGCAGTGTATGAGAACATGGTGCGTATGGCTTCGGTCACGGGAGCCTCGAACATGAGATACTGAAATTAGCATAGTAAGCTATCTAGTCGTTGAAGGCAATCCGATTGAAAGACCTACGTATGCTGATACGTGGCTTCGGGCACTGGCTCGGGTCTCCAGACTCACAGCGGCTATTCCTGGAATGAAGTGCCGATAATTGATCTCCGGGTACGAAATGCTGCTTTTTTAGCCATATAAGGATTGTCACTTCGTAAAAACAGTCCATGATGCGATGCTACGGCTATGTTCGAAACCAACTTGATTCACCAGCGTACTGAACCTACGTATCTCGAGCGCAACCCTTCTCAACACTGATTTATTTCCCACATCATCAACGTGTTTGCCTGAACATGGACTAGAATAGTCAATAGTACCAAGCATTCGTCATCCTGATCTAGAGTTTTGCCTCAAGCCAGTGGCTGCTGTGAGCGGGTCGAAGGCGTTCATTAGAGCCGTTGTATACGTAAGTGAATGGATCCACTCCCTTTCCCTTTTTGAAGCAACGGCACAATTTCACATTCCCATTATTGTATGTTAAGACGTGGCAATCGATACTTTGTGAGTAGGAAAAGTATAAACCGAAAAGAAAGATATTCTTATGGGTCGAAAGCTGGTGTACGGTGGTATATGAAGCGCAGTTGCACATTAGAGGCGCCATAGGTGGAGGGAGTAAGAGGACTATGAGGGCAACACTATCGATTGTTATTCTGCCCAGTGCCAACCTGATATAATTCATAGCATCTAGGCCTCTGATCAAATTTTTGACGGCTTGGAAATCCCGCCGTCCTGCCATAAGGTTACGCCCGGAGATGCCACTGCAAGACAAAACATGGTAACGCGGTTGTATAGATACCAGCCACGAATCAGATCAATTCTACTGCGTAACCACATGGAAGATTCAAGATCTTTTCATTGTTCCATTTCTCATGTCTTGGTTCTGAGTGGCTGAGAATGTTGACGACGCAAGGAGGGGCCCCGCTTGCGTAGGGATGGTATGTTGGTTCCATGACCATCAACAATCAACAAAGCCTAAATCCAGAACGGCGCAGCTATATCAATTCAGCTGCTGAGTGGTCTGAACGCTGCTAGTCTTGAGATGAGATGGGGCAATCTGTTTCATAGTCTGTGATTCTGTTCGCTAGACAGATCAACCATCCATAGGGCTTGATCCGAGTGGACTCTTGATGAGTACCAATTGACTAGACAAGCGTCTGTCCAATATGTCCGGTTTCTCGAGCGCTGACGATAACTCTCTTGGCCATACGCCTCGCCTATAGTCGCTCACATCTTTGTTCTTTGGCGTTGGTCCCACTTGACGAGATTCAGGAGTCTTCATCCGACAGTCATTCATTCATATATCGCACTCAACACTCTTGTCCACGGGGCCACCATCACTGCCACTCTTTCATTGTTTGCGCCGAATCCATCAATTATTAGTCACTCCTTTGTTATAAGCAGATCTAGATTTACCCATTCGTCATGAAGTGGGAGTCATTCTTTTTGACGGCCATCACCGCTGGCTCGGCCATGGCTGGAGCGCATCATGCACACGAGCATGCTCATCGTCGTCACCGTCTTGCTCATAATGCAGAATTGAAGGCTAGAGAGGTTGACGCCCAGGACGACCCGGCGGTCAGCACCAAGACTATCGTCAACCTCGAGGTCGTCACCATGTACACTACTATCACGCGACACAAGCCAACTACCACTGTGGCAGCCGCAGAGACTTCCACAGCTGACAGGCAGCCGCTCGCAAGCATCAACCTCGACGTCGCTGTGAACCTTCTGGATGTTCTTTCGGCCACCACCAGCACAGCGACTACGTTTAGCACTAGCACCAGCAGCGCCGCAGTGTCTGCTGCGACCAGTAGCTCCGGCAACAGCGTCAGCTGGACCTCCACCCCTTCCAATGGCGTGTACTCGACCTCTGGTTTTGGCCAACGCACCAGCTCCTCCGGCTCAGGAATCGAGTACATCGGCAACGTCGGCAGCCCCTGGGGCAGCAACATCATCGAGGTGACTGCCTCCACAGCCTCACAGTACAAGTACGTCGTGAAATTCACCGGCAGCAACACCAACAACTGGTTCGTCTCGATCTGGAACAAGATTGGCCCCGACGGTAAGCTGGACGGGTGGTACGGCCACTCGGCGCTCAATTTCACCCTTGCGGCTGGCCAGACCAAGTACGTCGCATTTGATGAGAACTCGCAGGGCGGATGGGGTGCCGCTGCGGGCAACTCGCTGCCGACGGATGAGTACGGCGGGTATGCCTGTACCTGGGGCGAGTTTGATTTTGGGAATACCGGCAACGCTAAGTGGTCTGGGTGGGATGTGTCGGCCATCCAGGCGCAGAATGCGGGTCTGACGGTGCAGGGGATGAGGATCTGTGATCATAAGGGGGGCGATTGCTCGTATATCACGACTAATGCCGCCAAGGTGGTGAATGCGTACACGGCGGCGGAGGCGTCTGTGGATGGTATCGGGGGTAGTGTGAGTGCCGGCGCGGTGAGATTGGTGGTTGATGTGGATTACAGTGGTTGAGTTGTTCAGCACGGCTGTATATAGATATTCGATTGGGAAATAGATCTTTGAATGTATACATAGACCTATCTTGCTCTCTAGCCAGTCATTCTTGCCTGCCCAAAAAGTGTCTACTCTGAAAGGGAAGTGTCAATAACTGATGATATTCAATACTACCTAGAAAGGAAGAGAATGGACTTTGTGCTGAATGAGGTGCACTAGGCGAGATAGGTGAGCTATAACCGTCGACTCTATGAGCTCGACATGGCGGGAATGGTGATGGTTTCAATCGTCCACACCTTTCCTCCCTCGCTCGAGCTCAGACCAGAGTACGTCGCACCGGCAGCCGAAGCAATGGTGTTGCCAAAGGTAGTATCAGCCGAGGCCAGAGTGATCTTCGTGTTGAGGTACTTTTGCTCTGCAACAGTGCCCGTACAGCCACCGTCACACTCAGTTCCAGTGCCATATCTGCTCGATTAGCATTACTCCTCTAATTTCGGAAACAAAAACTCACCCAGTCATATAAGGCCCAGACTTGTGCGAGAAGGTCGAGAGAACCTTGCCCGTCTGCGCATTCGTGACATTCCTATCTCGGTTAGCCAACGTCCTGCAATCAGTACGATATACATACTGCACCCAGGTCTCCTGATCATCCAACAAAGTATACTCGATGCGAACTTGGTCAGTCCCGCTCACCGGGCTGGCGTCCCCATCCAACTGGCCAAAGCTACCGAAGAGACTGGCCCGTACACACCATTGTCCCGTCGTTGCACCGCACCAGTCATTGCTGGGCCAGCTTTCCAGCGTGGTCTGGACGAGATCGCCGGTGCCGTTGCTCATCCCAGGCCATAGGAAGAGCTCGCCGCTTTGAGTCGCAGGCGCCGCACCGGGGATGAGGGTGGTGACTGCATTGACGATGGTGGATTTGGTAGGACCGAGAGAGACGCTGCCGCCCCAGCTGTCTTCACGTTTGATGACGGAGGAAGATAGGCCCAGGGCAGGGAGGAGGAGGCCGAGAACGAGCTTCATTTTGATGGTAGGAAGAGGCTCAACTTAAGCCCTGATATATTTGTTCTTAACGGCATTCCATTGACGTGCAGAACTCGGACTTTAAATGTTCTATGACTGCTTCAGGGGTCAAAGAATCCCATAGTCGCAATCTATTCGAGAGCGAGTTAGACTCCTGCAAACCATCCTGAAACGAGCCATCCATATAGATTCTCCACCACTAACTTGGCTTGCTAGCTTGGCTTCTTTAAGCTCAGAATCGACAGGCGGGAGACACGGAAATTCCTCGTTTCGTACGGAGTACTCATGTTCCGTACTCATTTTCACACCAATGCCGACTGGCGTTCCAGTCTTCGAGTCCTTATTCTACTACACTTGTGGACTGTTATTCCGCGATGTGGGAACTATTAAGCAACTGTCTCAGTTGAAGTGTGCGTGTTCTAAAACACCTGCCAGACATACTCTGCTCATCGAAAAACGATCATGGATCAAATATTAGAGACACGATATTCCAGCAGTGCCATGATTTGGCAGGATATCACTCATCATGATCACACATGGCTGGCATATTCGGATAGGGCGGAACGGCATATTCGGACAAAGACCATATATAGCCAGTACGGAGAATATACAGCAGAGTAGTCCGTTTCAAATAGACATACGAGTACAAGGACCATGCCATGCCCCATTGTTTTGACACGGACTCTTCATGGTACCAACATCCCTGGCTTTCGTTTGTTTGTGGCTTATAGATCAATAATATTGATTGTTTTCCTCAACGAGCTCGCATAGCTCAGTTGGTAGAGCGCATGACTAGTAATCATGAGGTCAGCGGTTCAAATCCGCTTGTGAGCATTTCTTTTTCTTTTTCCTTTTTCCTTGTTTACTTATGATGAGACCTCGTTCGAACCCGAATGCGAGCATTATATATACTTTTTCATTTTTGGCAATAAAACCTTTTGTCGATGTGGGTTAGAAAGGTGGTTTATACAATGAAGAGAATCTATATGTAAACACTAGCCCAATCCGTACGTAAGACCAAGAGGCAACAGCAGTCTGTTCTTAAGATGTGGGCTATTTATATATCACGGTAGTAGACGCATCATCATCAGCAAGGAAGTTTATATCATTGCCTTGAACTAGTTGGATAAAGGAATGACAGTGACTGGGTAGTTGACTAGGTGATCTATTTATTTCCCGTCTGCCTGAAACCCACGTATTGAGGCGATGCCCCGCGATCGCCAGCACAGCCATAGCATCGTGCACCGAATCATCACGCATCATTGGGGCAAGTGGGTTGGCTTGCCACGCTTATTATTGCTTGTCTGCTATCACAGCTATGTCTGTTCTAAGAAGCTGCTGATGATGTCGATGGCTTTATCTTTCTGCCTGGTGCGTCACTCTATATAATTGTCCATTCCCTGGGCAAAAAATATCAACACTGTACAAGAAACCAGCCCAGCTCAAAATGTCCTCGACAGCAGATAATACTAATACTACATCCCTATCTCCTTCAAGCCCCGGGAGCAAAAAGTCCCTAACTCAAAACAAAGCATGGATCTACGGCAAAAAGGGCTTCGACAAAGCCTGGGACGCCCTCGATAAAGTCGGCGCCCCCGTGAACCGGCTAAGCAACAAACTCGGCTCCGAAGCCTTCTGGCCCATGACGCTGGACAAAGAAAGTGAAAAGGCCGCTCGGATCCTGCGCAGTTTCTGCAAGGAGGGGGTATACGTTGCCGAGGATGCGACCGTAGCAAGCCGGGAACAGACACCCGACGCGAAGATCGACAAACCACGGGGTAATCCCAAGGTGCTGCAGAAGATTCCTGCGGAGGTGATCCGCCAGGCGAAGGGGATTGCCATCTTCACAGCCATGAGGACGGGACTGTGGTTCAGCGGTGCTGGTGGGAGTGGAATCCTCATCGCTCGCGTGCCCAAGACCGGGGAATGGAGTGCGCCGTCGGGGATACTGCTGCATACCGCTGGCCTGGGTTTCCTGGCTGGCATAGACATCTACGACTGCGTCATGGTGATCAATACGTATGAGGCGCTGGAAGCGTTCACCAAAGTACGAGTGACGCTGGGAAGCGAGATCTCTGTCGCGGCTGGGCCGGTGGGCATGGGAGGGGTGCTGGAGTCGGAGGTGCACAAACGACAGGCTCCCATCTGGTCGTACGTCAAGAGTCGCGGCTTCTATGCCGGGGCGCAGATTGACGGGACAATTCTCATTGAGCGCAACGACGAGAACGAGCGGTTTTATGGTCGCAAGGTGCCTGTCAAGGAGATCATTGCTGGTCACGTCCGGACGGAGAATGCGTCTGTCCGCATGTTGACGCATACTCTTCATTCGGCGCAGGGCGACAAGCAGTTCGATCAGACTCCATCTGGTGTTGCCATACCGACAGGACCGAGTCCAAGCGATTTCGCGCCGGAGGATCTGGCAAATTCGAATCTGATGGCACACGGCGCATTGGCCGCTCCAGCCCAGACGGCTACTGAAACGCCTGCTACCTTCAACGACCGTTCAGTACACTTAGATGGCGTCCAGAGCGAGGAGGCACTCGTTGCGCAGATGGAGAGCATGGGATTTGCTAGAATCGATATCGATCGGGCCATGAGAGCGGCGTCCTTCAACCCCGATCGCGCCGTGGAGTATCTGCTGAATGTAAGCTGACCGCGACCTCGTGCACTTCATACGACTAACTGATGTTCCAGGGGATTCCCGATGACGACCATCCTGACCATCCTGAGCAGCAGCAACAGCCAGTCATTGCTACCGCGCCAGACCATCCCGAGCCTCCTGCTCCTCCTCTTCCACCCAGACATCACTAATGCAGTCTAATTTTGGACGAAGCGATGATGAAGCTATGAATCCGATATAGACATTTGAATACCTATTTGACCTCTGCATACTTTTCCAACGCACGATGTAACTCCCCCCATAACCCATCATGCCAACTGAACAGCTGCTCCCACTCCTCTATCGTCTTCTTGTAAAACTTCAACCAGCTACCTACAATAAAATCGGCATATGTAGGCGTATCACCCTCCAGAAACGGGCCCTCCGTCCGTCGGTACGCCTTTGCTAGCTCTCCCAGCGCATTCTGGAAGCTCTCGAGCATGCTCGCCCTCGCCTCGCCTGTGATCATCAGATCCTCATAGCGCTCCTTGCCCGCTCGCTTGGCGAATGTAGCTTTTGACTCCTCCGCTGTCGCAGGATTGTACGGCATCCCCTGGACACAGAGCACGCAATGCTGGGTGAAGACAGCATCGACCTGGGAATTGAACGCGGAAATCAGGCCCACAGTCGAAGGAGGGAGTAATCTCGGCCCCTCGGGGTAGAGTCTGTCAAGGTACTGCGCAATCTCAAATGAATCACCCACAAGTTCGCCACTTGATTCGTTTTTGATGATTGGAAGGGTGTAAAAGGGACTGCCGTCGGGGAGCACTCTGTTGGCTGCCAGGCCGAATCTTTTGCGCACGGTGGGTACGTCGGGCAGTTCTACCCATTCTGTTTGATAGTGGGCTTGTTTAAAGTTGAGGGCGTATCTGTTGCGTCTTAGTTTATGTGCTTCTCGTCAATGAATGTGACGTACCTTGTTTTCCAGGGGTTGGGCGCATAGCAAGTGACTGGGGGAGCCGAGGCAATATCGTAGAAGAGAATGGTAGGCTTGGAATTAGACTCCATTATGGCGATCTGATAAGATGTGGACTGTGTACTCTGTAGTAGATGTATTTTGACGGGCTGAACTAGAAGAACCAGCTTCAATGACCAATAGAAGACGAGATGGTGTGATTTGGGTTGATGATGGTGCAAAGTCTGCAGAGTCTACAATATTTATATACAAGACTTCGACCTTCTTTTTCCATTCTTGATTAATTCCTGAACATGCTAGCATAACTTGTATCAATACACGGATCATCACGGATCATCATGGATCATGATGAGCCAAAATGACTCATGCTTGGCATTTTGGTAGTGCTGTCCTAATGCAGCTAGTCTCCGCAAGGTCCACGCTAAAATAAACTCTCCCCCATTTGGATATGGCTGCAGATTTCTGTCTCAATTATGCAAGTAAGAAAATATAGAGTCTATGGTATTCTAGTGCCTCGCTCCTTGGCAACTCTCCACTGAATAGCGGAGCAGAGCTCGTACAGAACAGACAAGATAGGAGTGGGCACGCCTCGTTTCTGTGCCTCGCGAACCACCTCGCCAATGAGATTCTCGTGCTCAAGTAGATTGCCCTACGATTGTGAGTCTTCAAGTTAATAAGGGAACGAGTGAGAACATACCTTTTCCATATCTTTTTGCATGCTAGGAGCGATCTTCCTCTCCATCGGATTCTTACGAATCGTTGTCTCTATGATATCGGCTGGTAGTTCAACCCCCACAGCCTTGGATACTCCCACTACCTCCTGCATAGCAGGAATAACCAAGCGATCAAGAGCACTCCCCGCGAACTGTAAATCTCCCGTATTCACCCCCGTCAGCGCGCAGATTGGATTCAATGTGGCATTGTACACCAGCTTGCTCCAGCGATCTCTTTCCCAGTTTGGCTCATGTCGCACGTTGGTCTTGCCTCCCGCGCCATAGATATGCACAAATTGCTGTGCGGCCTTTTGTTGGGTATCTTGGTCGAGAAGCGGGTTGCGAAAAGCGGCAATATGGAGGTCATCTTCCTCTTTCTGTTCGATCACTCCATAAGCGATTTCGTGAGCGTCGCATCGGCTCACGCCTGAGAGAATGATATTCTGCGGGAAATGAGACAGGAATGGCTTTTCGATGTTCAATCCATTCTGAATGAGAACAATCACTGTATGGCCTGGCGTCACTGCGGGGGCGATAGTCTCGCATATAGAGGGTCTGACGTCTGGGATGTTCTTGGTGGTGCAGACTATGTAGTCGAAGAAGGTACTGCTGTCCTCATTACGGACGAGAGGAACCGCTTTTAGAACTGGAGTGCTCTGTCAGCCACGCCATACCATTCCGGAAAAGAGGAGCGCAAACCTGCAGTCGGCCGCCAGTTTTTTATATGACCGTGCTCGCATGAGATAATTTCAATTCCCTGGCTTACCACCGCTTCATAGTTAGACCGCAGGACACAGGTGACTTCGGCTAACCCTCCACGCTCAAGATTGAGTGCCGCAATGGTACCAATTCCTCCAGTTCCGACTAAGAGTACGCGGGCCTTTGATGGCATAGTCAGTGCTGTTCAGTGACTTTCTGCCACTAATACCAAGCGTTATGTCTGGGGTATTTTGAGTGTACAGTGGCCACCTGAAATGATAGTGCTTTACCCCGCTTGTGAGTCAGCAGTAGCTACAACCAGGAAAGCCGCGGTTGTGGGGTTGATTATCAATTAAGCTGTAGCGAACGGGCCCAACTCGTATACTTTGCGAGCATTTTGTCTCTCATTTACCCCTGTATTCTAAACGGTATTAGGGCTTCGCCGAGGCCTGACGTCATATCGGGGATGAGCCGACCCAGCATGCTGCTCATTGCCTAAGAGTCACCATCGATGGCTGGGGGAAGAAGTTAAAACTCCGATGGAAGATTAAAAGTTAATTCAATCAATCCCTTTAGACGACGCGTGTACTAAGACTGACAAGTCCGCACCATATACTGGCCACAATGGCTTTCGCTCGCAGATCAGCTATCCTCCCCGGAGGTCTAGGTACACTGACAGACACTTCGATAACCAAAACAACGCATATCAACGCGAATATGGTGTGTAGGTGGGATAAGCTCCAGCATAGGCAAGAAGCTCAGAGAACAAGGCGCTCGCCTGGCTATCCTCTATGCCCCGTTCGAAGCTGCCCGTCGAGACGAGCTCCTCAGATCCGGCTATGGAGGAGTTTCCAGCGACGCAATTCGTACCTATGAATGCGATATTACCTCCCCAGCATCAGTTGAGTCTGCCTTTAGCGCCCTGGAGCGGGAAACAATCAGACCATCAACAACCCACAGCAACGGGGGCTTCCCGAGCATCCTCATCAACACCGCCGGATATGTCTCGCTCAGTGACATGGAGGTGACTCCGCCAGAGGAGACCATGAAACATTTGACTACCAACGTCCTTGGACCAATGCTCTGCTCGTAGGCGTTCGCGCGACTCTACTTTGCCGCCTCTAAGTCTGCAGAATCATCCGCGAACCCCTCCCCACCCGGCCGCATTGTCAACATTGCATCGCAAGCTGCGCATGTGGCACTACCGCGACATGGGGCATACTGTGCTTCCAAGGCTGCGTTGCTAGGATTGACTCGCAGTATGGCGTCGGAATGGGGAGGACGAGGTATCACTGCCAACTCGGTATCCCCAACAGTGGCGTGGACGGCTCTCGGGAAGAAGGCTTGGGGGGAAGAGTCAGTGCGGGAGGGTTTTTTGAAGACTATTCCCACTGGCAGGTTTGCGCTTCCTGAGGAGGTTGCGAATGCCGTTGTCTTTCTTTGTCAGGTTGGTCTCTCATAGAAATTGTGAGTGACGTGATGCTGATTGAGGGTATAGGATTCGAGCGGCATGGTTAATGGTGCGGATATCAGAGTTGATGCGGCTTTACTATCCAATAATGCCTGGAAATCTCTCATATGCCTGAGTCGGCTATTTTAATGAGATAAAATTAGGCTTTCGTGTTCTTGATATCTGATTGCGATACTGGACATGGCCTGTATTTCCATGAGCCCGTTAAGTTAGATCCTTGTCAACTGCTATCAGACAGCATCCGACTATTTCTTCTAGGAACGTTATAGAGAGATAGATTCGTTCGTCAGGTTAGTCCGCGTAGGCAGCCCAGGAGCTTTGGCTTCTTTGGGACAGCAATCATTGAATTCAAGGGGTGCTCGTATTTGTCAATTTGGTGACTCATAGATAAGGACCGGAAGAAAGGGCCAAAAGATTGAAGACATGCCAGTATCTCCTGACACTCCAAAACTGTGAATTCTATAGATCAGTCTGATTTAACCTGATTTCTGCACACATCTATCTAGATCATGGCAATTTGCCACAGCCAGAACCATTGACTACCATCTACATCCATCATAGCAGCAAATCGCTTCCAAAGATTACATAGCACGGGTTGAAATGACAACGATGCTCATCAGATCCGATACTCTTGACTATCCAGAGGTCCAGCATCTACTCCAGCATCACTTCACTGAGCTTCGAAGCCAAGGTCGCCCTGAGACATCGTTTGCGCTGGACCTAACCGCTTTCCGGAACCCGTCAATTACTTTGTATACTGCCTGGGAGGGCGACAGTCTATTAGGCTGCGGGGCGTTAAAGCAGCTCAGTCCGACTCATGGAGAGATCAAATCAATGCGGACAGCGCAGGGGCACTTGCGGAAAGGCGTTGCCAAGGCTATTTTGAAGCATATCATTGCCGAAGCGAGGGAGAGGAAGTACCACTCGTTGAGTCTGGAGACGGGGACTGACGGGAAGTTTGACGGCGCTCGGTGGTTGTATCTGGGGATGGGGTTTGAGGTCTGCGGGCCTTTTGGGTACTATAAGAGCAGTGATGATAATATGTTTCTGACTTTGAAATTGCGTTGAATATTTTTAATATCTTTGGGATCAGAGATCCTTGACCGATATACGTCAGGGGCATGTGTGGTTATGTGCTGGTCTTTCTAACTCCCACAGCAACAATTCATCCTCGTCATACACCACCTGCTTAATCACCCTGAATCCACATTTGCTCAATACCCTGCTCGAGCCTGCGTTATTACTCTCGCAAAAGGCAAAAACTTTTTCAGTCGGGTCACTTCCGTCTTCTGCAGAATTCAATTGAGGCTGACGAGGTAAACTCCACCATGTTTTCAGCAGTCCATACAAAGCTTCCGTCGCATACCCCTTGCCCCAGTAATCAGGATGAATGGAATACCCAATCTCAGGGCTGGGAAAAACTTGATTGATACACATGTAGCCAATCACCTGTTTGTCGGCGGCTGGTGGCTGAGCCTCGTTTTCCAATAGTTCGCGTTCAATGAGCACGTAAGTAAAATGACGACCGAGGACACTCTCAGGGCCCGCGGTAAAGATCTTCGTGGCCATCCATTCCCGTGTCTCTTGGACAGTTCGATGAGGGACTTTGGGGTAGCTTACGGTCGGTGTCAGTGTCTTGCTCGGGGAACGAGATCAACAAGCGGGTACACACTTTGTTCTAGCAACTTCGGGTCGTGATCGGATGGCGAATAAGCCCTCCGCATCAGAGTCCACGAGGGGTCGAAGATACAGTCTAGGGGTGATGATGGGTGACAGGGGTTCTGGGATAGACACTCGGATGTTCTGCTGAGGTAGGACAGCCATTCTGATGAGAAATTTAGACTGTCCTTTGCGTTAGACTAATGAATGGATGAGAGGTTGCTTTGAGTAGATTCAGATTGCAGTCTGACAACTGACAGGAAAAGTGCCGGGATATTTAGCGGGACACCAGACCCAATTCGTTCCCCGCCAACATTAGGGGATTGGAAATATGCCGCACTTGTCTCAGTGGTAGCGAGTTCGATTTACAGCGTAGTACCGACAACTGACGATGCACAAGAAGTGCCACATAGAATATTGGTGTTTTGGGATTGCGCAACTGAAGACTTTTTTCTAAACAGAGGGTATCAGACATGGTTTCATCTTGCGTAGGGTCTTAGAAGACGACATGGAATCATGAAAATAAGGAAAAGTTTTGAAAGAAATGAACCGCCCATAATCATTCCGAGTCCGACAGATCCCATTGATATTCCGCAGCCTCCCTATTAAAACCCTGTAGGTTGTCGTTGTAACCATTAGGACAATAACAACCACGCCGGGCGGGCATCAAGGCAGAAACGTCAACATCACCATCAATCAGCCTCATCCATGATATCGTCCTCATCCGTATCATCATCATCGTCCCAACCCTCCTCGTCATCATCATCAGATCCACCGAGGACCATCTCATAGAAGATCTCCCGTATTAACTCCTGGATCGCTTGCTCGTGTCCGTCCTGGAGCGCCATCAAATCGTCCAATCGCTTCTTAGGAACCCATCTTTCCGGGTCAAGATCCTCTTCACACTCGTACAGCGCTTCAGGAAGATGCATCCTGAAGTACGCGAGGAGCATCGTGCCAACGCCCATGACATACTCTGTGGACAAGGCGATGGTGTTTTCATCGAGTTCCAGCCTCTTCGCGAGACCAGCCACATCTTTGGCCTTCAAGTAATCCACAAAATCTGCTTTCGGGAGTTCGACACCCTCCACAGCGCAGTATCTGATCAGCGCGACTGTTTCATCCCAGTCCATGGTTTGCTGCTCACACAACAGGGCCAGCAGAAGGTAAGTTGGGCATTCGTTGAGGTGGTTCTTGCCCGACATGACTTGAGCCCACGCGTCTGCCTCGGCTTCGAGGCGTCCATAGAATGGCTTCCAGAAGGCCTTGTGCCAGGGATCCGAGACTTTAGCCGAGGGATGCTTCTCCGCATCTTCCTTGACCGTGGCGGGGAGGTACTTTTCATAACGGACATAGCTCCACATATCATAGAGATTATCGAGTTCCTCACCCATCTTGGTCCTGGTAGCCAGATCAAAACAAAGATTCGCTGGCCCGTTGGTTTGTAGCGATTGCTCGTATTCTCTAACGGCTTGCATGTCGCTTTCGCGCGTCTGGCTGTCCCCGATATCAAGACGGCGGCATGCATCTCTGTATGCGCGGATGGCATCTCTGTCTGAATCTGACATGCTCATGTGTGAATGATTTAAGAGACAACTCGCAAATAACTCTCTCCCCTCGATCTCCTCCTGGGTGGAGTTTGAGATGTCCCCAAAGGGTCGGGGAGGGGCCAGATACCGCAGGGGGTTCATTTTGTACTGTTATGACCTGTATTATCCAGGTCGGTCGGTTTATTTTGGCAAATCTCCTCTCTAAAGTATTCGGAGATTGAGGAAGAGCTGAACTGATGTCAAGCTGAACCTATTTTGGTGGTCTTGCAGTGGAGATTTCATCAAATCCAGGATAAAAATTTCTTCGTTGCCCCGCGCCAAGACGGCACTTTGTATGAGCCACAGAAAGCTCCACATTCCCAACCCTAAATCAAAACAAAGATCTATGGGAAATACTTTGATCCTCAAATGTGAGCATTGACAGAGGAATGCATCCTATAATCTAGTCAACGAGGGGTTTCTCTCCAGGAGG